>WHVE01000729.1:0-66016 GCA_015178995.1 Trichophaea hybrida
TTCTCTGAAGAAATTGAGGGTATAGTTGCTTGTTTTTTGAGATTTTTGTTTGTCTTTGTACGTGTAGTGACACATGGGAAAAAAGGGGTTAATCGTGAATTCCGCATGCGAAATGTATCCAATTTTTTAAAAGCGATTATAGTGTAAGGACAGGTACAGGCAAGTATGGCTCCATACTCCAGAGTAAGAATAGATACGGTTGCACACAAAAATAAGGGATGAAGTTATATAGTATGGTAGTAAGATAATCACTGGAGTACAATTACACTCCCATGAAGTGACTATATACTGGGCGGTTACCCGACCCTGACCTGCTGCCAATACATTCATCCTCAAACCGACGGTCAAACAGAGCAAATGAATACCATTATGGAACAGTATCTGAGAGCATTTGTGAATTATCAACAGAACGACTAGATACATGGGCTACGGATGGCAGACTTTGTATCAAACAATCACACTTCGGAAACCATAGGATACTCACCGTTCTTTGGTAATTATAGGCTTCATCCAAGAATGACATTCAGCCAACATCTGGTTGAAAATGGTAACGATATCAAGGAAGTAAACACCAACACCCTCTCCCAAAAAATGAATGAGATTTTTGAACAAATGAAAGTTGAAATGTCCCGGGCACAATCAATTCAAGCGGAACAAGCAGACAAGCACCGTCAAGAAGTAACAGAGATAATGACAGGGGACAGAGTGTGGATGGACACCAGGAATATCACCATACAAAGACCAAGTAAGAAGTTGGATTGGCAGTGTCTGGGACCATATGACATTAAACAAGTCATCAGTCCATGGGCCTATCAATTGAACCTTCCCCAAGACCTCCACATTCATCCAGTACAACCAATATTCCGCCTAAGCAAAGCTTCAGAAGATCCACTGCCAGGACAAATCAAAATACAACCACCACCAGTAGTTGTGGATGGAAAAGAACAATACGAAGTGGAGCACATTGAAGATTCCAGAGTGTTCTGGTAGCAGTTGTAGTATTTGGTCAAGTGGAGGGGTTACAATGAAAGAAGTGGGGAACCAGCAATCAATGTGGACACACTTCAAGCTATTGATGTTTTCCACACAGAACTGGCAAACCCCGATCGACAACCTGGTACATATTAGGCTTATGGGAGTGGGAGCTACTGTCACAGTTGGGATGAGAAAGGATCGGCAAAGCAGTGATGATCAATGGAGCGTATCCAGGGAATACAGGATATAGGATAGGAATCAGGTTTTGTTGGAAGAAAATATGTTTTGTTGGTTGCATTGTAAATATGGTGGGATGGTTATGGCATGAGCCACAGGTTGAATGAGTTGCATACATAGTGGGGTGGGGTTAGGATATATTTCGAAACGAGTAACCAAGAGTGACGATGGTCACATTAGCTGTATATAAAGCCAATAGATTCGCAGGGAATAGGTTTGTTCTTCACTCGTTCTCTCATCTACAAAACAATCAATAAGCTTTGGCGTCAACCTCTGTTCACTTCTGTGATTCTGAATTTTGAGTCTCTTGTCCTGTTTGCAATACCTGTAATTCCAAATTTTATTTTGGTTGTTATAACCGCTAGAACTTGGAACCACGAAACCTTGACAAACAGACTCGTAATCTGAAATCGCAGAAGTGAACAGAGCTTGGTACGGAAGCTATTGATTGTTTTGTAGACTCGAAATCAAGTGAAGAGTAAATCTATTCTGTACAAACTCCAGACCATATATATAGTAAACGCAACTGTTATCATCTTTACTCACTTGTTCCAAAATACATCCCAACTGTACCCAACTATGTATACAACCCTTTCAATATAACAACTCACACCATAACATTACACCATATTTATATCCCAACCAACAAAACTTGATTTCTTTCAACAAAACCTGATTTCCAGCCAATGAAACCTAATTCCTTCCAACCACACCTGATTCCTTCCAACAAAACCTAATTTCCTTCCAACACAACCTGATTCCTTCTAACTATTCATCATTTCTTCATCAATCCAAACTTCTTCTTCAATCCTCACTCAATACAACAGTAACACTATCCACACAGTATATTCTATTACATGACTTTCCCAACCTGTTTTGAAACTTTGAACTAGATCTCATAGCTCATTCATTTGGTGAATAGTATCAGCTACATAGCTATTCAAAAAAGCTACTTCATCTTCTCGATCCTCTACTCAATCTTTGTTAGGGGTTGTCCCTTATCATGCGTATGAAATACATTAGGCTTAGTCTCCCAGGCCTGCCATGTGACGATTTGTGTCAGATGGATGAGGATACACTCCTGAGGATGTCTACTAATGAGTGGGTGGAAGGCTCAACATAGCCGGGTGAAATTCCCATAATATTCCAAGCTCCTATACCGAGTCTCAGTCAAGTGGCCTAGCTAATCCACGTGGAGACAATACGTACGCTCAATCTGACAGTAACTGAGGGGTTGTTCCTTCAGTGCTGGCCAAGGCATGGGACACACCAAACCATACTGCCGAAACAAACATCACTGCCTTGCAGGGACCTTAGTGTCAGCTGTACGTTATGAATCAGACCAGTGCTACTCAATAACAAACTAATACTGGGATAAGAACTATACACAGAAACTAAACATAGTTCTCCGAGATAGTCAGACAAATGATATTATTTTAGTACAAGGGATTTTGCTATCTCCTGAGTGAAATAGTCAACGGAGATAGGCTAACTACGCTCCAGTAGTTGAGTCTACCTAACAGATAAGTGTTCGGATCTAGACTCTCCAACTCCAGCTCTGTCGCGTTTGCAGACATGACAACTGAGAGAGCCCACCACCCTTCGGGGAATACAAATAAGATACAATAACAGTAGATACATGGCACAGTATGGGTTCGCAGCTCATTAAATCTTTGATCACTATTCCACTCATGCAGAAGAAAGATAACTAATACAAAGTAATGGTCTGATATGCGTGTCAGCAACGTCATCATACATGCGGGATAACCTTTGGGATGCCCAGTGAAAGCTTATACCATCGCACGTTGTCAAACGGAACCCTTTGCAGTCAACTACCGTGATCGGCCCTGTGGCAACAATCAGTTATTGTGCGAACACCCACCTCGGTGGATTAAGTGTTATCGAGACAGTACTATACATACACATCACAGTATTAGGGAAGTACCATCATGCCTTACCGATATACCTCTGACGTGAAAATACTCACATATAAAAAGACCACATTGACCCTCGATTTAAAACAATGATCAAGCTCTAGCAACAATCCACAGTCAGAACAACAAACAGCGGAAAACCACCTGAAATATTATTAAGTTTTTTACCTCAAGTATATTATTTTATCTATGTCCCAATATGCACGTGAAGACATCATCATTTACAACACTGCCTATTTACATCTATATTGCCAAACCGAAGCCCATCTTAACTTCTTGTTTGAGTTTTTGCAATACAATAACCTTGTGCACGATTGCTTCCATTGTTGCGAAACCGGCGAGTATCCCTTGCATGTAGCTTTTGACAAGTCTTCAGAGGATTATCTACAAAACTCCTACGATTTTTAGGGTAGTGGCTGTACCCTGCGAATGCCAATATATTTACATATACCACAACGACTACGACGAACTACCATTGAAATACACATCTTCAGTTTCGTCTTTGTCATCAAAGTCAGACTATACCGTCACAGAGTACGATGCTTCCGGTCTGCCTCCACCCACACAGGAGTACCCCAGTAACAATCTTCGATATATATCTGCCATTTGACTTCTTTTGACTGTTGAAAATATGATTTACTGCATCCTGATTCAGTTGTTGTTGTTGTTGTTTATTCATACTGTATTTACTCTAGCTAGAGTATGACAGAACCCTTATCACCCCCGCCTCCGGGCGAGCCGGTTAGATGGCGGAGCTCCCACCTACTACCCTTCATCCCCGCTGACAAAAGAAAAGAAATGTAAATGACTGACCGCTCCTGACAAAAACACCCCATACCGAAAGAAAAGCAAAAGATAGACACCACCGACCTCCATGCCTCACGTAGGCGGGAACTTCCCAACGTCCGTGGCCGCCAGGAAGTCCATCACCGCCTTGTCACATATCTCCATGGAAAACAGCTCAGATATCTGTACCTGCCGACATCTGCCCGCTTTCCAGCCCGTTGCCTTCCCCACCTTCTTCCAGAGCTCCCGCTGCTGGTGTTTCCACCGGCTGCAGTGGCGGAGGAGATGCTCCCGTGTCTGGGCCACCGTCCCTCCGCACCACCAGCACTTGTCGTCCTCCCGGTGTCCAAACCGTTTTAGGTAAGCTCCGGTAGGTGCATGCCCGCATTTTAGTCGGTAGAATCGTGTTGCTAATGACTTTGCGCTTGCCATTGGGATTGGTCTCTTACTGCCTGCCTTGCCCTTCAGTCTGTAGCCAAAGTGCTTACTACATTTGTCGGCCTCCCACTGTGCCTTGGCTGCTGATCTCCCCTCGGAGATCCGTCTAGCTTTATTTGAAGCCGAGGTGTATGGCCGCTCTATTGCCGTGCTTCGATTGGCATCTCGGGCTAAGTTCGCCTGGCGGTCCGCTTCTTCGTTCCAGGCAATGCTGGAGTGCCCCGGGACCCAATGAATCTCCGTTGCAATTCCATGGGCGAGGAGGGTCCGCGCCCTTCGATTGATCCGTCTCGCTAATCGCTGTCCAGGGCCCGGCTCCAGATGTGCCGTTCGTCGAATGGCGGCTTGTGAGTCGCTGAAGATCGCTACCGTCTTCACTCCATGCCTTTGAAGTGGTTCTCTCTTCTTGATCGTCTCACCGAGCGCGAGTCCGATCGCCCACAATTCGGCATCAAAGACCTCCATGCGTCCAGTGCCTAGATATCTGCGCCGGGTCCTCCATTCGTTTCCGTGTTTACACACTGCAGCGGCTCCCACTCGGCCATCGTCAGAGCGCGATCCATCTGTCCACCACATCCAGACTCCCACTCCAACTTTGGCTTCCTTCTCTCTTGCCCATCGCTGCGCGGCTCTCTTGGCTGTGGTGTTGTCATTCAGTATAATGGTCTTGACCACTGGTTCTTCGCCCGGGGCCGGCCAGCTCATTCCTTCGGTTGTCCGGCCATGCTCGTGCTCTTTCTTGACAACTCTGCATATCGGTGCACCGGAAGAGGGGTCTTCGTGCAGCCCCTTTAGTTTGCTGCCGCATGCATTTGCCAGTCTTGCTGTGAATCGTTGTTGTCTGAAGTCTAAGATTACGGGCGCGGGTGTAAGCCCTGCTTGTCTCATCAGTGCCCCCCGTGGGGTCGTGGGCAGCACACCCACGATGGATCTGGCTTGTCGATTTAGGAGAAGTTGAAGGTCGTCTCGCCTGCCTACTTCTTTGGGATCCCACCAGAGCTCGCTCCCATATAGTGCGACCGCTTTGACACAGGCTATTTGGACGGCTCTCACGCTCTCTGGAACGACCCCGTATGTCTTTGTAAGAGTTCGGAGTCTGGCTTCGGCTGCTCTGGCTTTCTTCATACATCGGTTGTGGTGCTCCTTGAACGTTAGGTGCGCGTCCATCCAGACACCCAGCCAGCGTGTCGCCTCTTTATTGAATCGTATAGAGCCGTCTCCGACTCTTATCTTTGCTGTCAGCTTCGGCCGAAGGTGCTACTTGTGGCCTCGTCTGCGCGTAAACAGTGCCGCCTCCGTTTTTGCTGTATCAAACTGCAGCCCTCGTTGACTCGCCCACTCGATGCTTTTTGCTGTGCATCTCTCAAGTGTCGTGACGACCCGATTGACATCGCTTCCAGTCGCCACCCAGCCAAGGTCATCCACAAACGAGAGTCCTTCGGCTGAGACATACTCCTCGACCCACTTAATCAATCCTGAGGTGTAGATTGCACAGAGGATCGGTGACACAGGTGAGCCCTGCGGAACCCCTGCTTCCACTGGGTGTCTCTCCATGACATTACCTTCGATTATCATCTCTACCGTCCTTTCTGAGAGGAAGCTCTCCGTCCATCGTATGAGGTCTCCATCCATACGCTTGGCCTTCATTGCGTTCACCAGCCTCCCTTTTGCAACACTTGGGAAGGCTGCCTTGATATCCATGAGGAGCACACCGGTTATGTCGCCGTTCGTCCATGCTGCATGCGCTCTGTCGACCATGATGGCTGCTGCGTCGATGGCCGATCGCCCTTTTCTGCTGCCGAACTGTCCTTCGCTCAGTAGCCCCCTCCGCTCGGCCTCTTTTGACAGCAGTTCCGCAACAACCTTCTCAACGACTTTTCCCATGCAGCTGAGCAGTGAGATCGTGCGGTACGCTTTTAGCTTGGTGTAGTCGTCCTTGCCGGGCTTGCGAATGACGACTCCACTGGCTCGCTTCCAGACTGCTGGGTGCCGTCCTGTGCGAATTGCCGCTTTCGCCAAACCTATGACTCTCTCTTTATCCCACTTCCAGAGCAGGCGAACGGCTCCGAAGGACAGTTTGTCTGGGCCTGGCGCTTTCTTTACTGATTGGGAGTATAGGGCCCGCTCGACTGCTTGCTCGGTAACTCTCATATGCGCGCGTCCGGCTGGAGGTAGCTCGTAGTAATGGTCGTCATCATTTAGAGGGAAAGACTCCAGCCTCAGCATCTCCTCCTTTTCCATGGCGGTGTTAGCTTGCTTGCCTTCTCTGTCCGTCAGAGCCTCCACTGTCGCGCCAGCTCGAGGGTCGACATATTTTGCTGCTCTCCAGATCTCAGCTCCTCAGAGGTTCTGCAAGTAGTCACTCCACATTTTGCTCTTGGATTTCCGAATGGACTTCTGCAGTTCTGCTTTCGCTTGGGCTGCCCCCTCAGAGTTTCGTCCGTTTCTTCTCTTTTCTCGCCCGAGCATCTTTCTCTTCGCCTTGATGTCGCAATTCCACCACCTCTTCGATTTTGCGCAGATTCTGACTTTCTTCGCTGTGGCGTCGAGAACCTTGCTCAATGCCTCCTGACACCACGTGGCCTCCTGCTCCACTTCGTCCTCCGTGCATCTGGCATCCAGGTGCGCTCTTTCCTTCACTAACTCCATCCATAGCTTCTCGGCTGCCTCTTCATCCTCCCCCGTCATGGCAGCCAGATTCCACCCTACCACCCGCTCGTGCTCTGCCTCCTCTTGCTTGTCCACGTCCACCTCCCACTCTATAACCTCGTGGTCAGATCCAGTGGCGTGGTTCTCGGCCAGTATTGCCCACTTCATGATTGGTCGATTCGCCAAGGTTAAATCAATTATCGACTTGCCTTCAAGGTTTTCTCTTTTCCAGTAGTGAGTGGCCCGGTCGTCGTTTCCAATTTCCAACCCGTTTTCGTCTATAATGTCCTCCCAGAAGACGGCGTTCCGCTGCTCAGTGCACCTTGGATCCCATCGTCGGCTGTGGGCGTTGAAGTCTCCAGCTAGGATGGTGCTGCCTTGCCGAATGACCCTCTGCCAATTCAGTCTCCGCGCTGGTCTCTCTCCAGACTGTGTGTCTATTTGATCGTAGACATTGACGATCCTTGTGACCTTCTCTCCTCTTCTTCGAACATCAGTGACAATGACATCGTCATTAGCACCCCTGCTGAGGTCCGTTCGCTCATCCACTGTAAGGCCGCTCCCCTTGCGCACCGCCGTCCATACTCTTTTTCTTTTTCTTATTTTATATGCTGTGTGGTTAATTTCAAATCCTCTTCTTTCTCTTGGTGGCTCTTGCAAGCACACCACGTCCGCCCTTCGCTCTACCCCCGTCTCGAGCGCCGCTATTGTCCACTCGTACGACCTGGCGCAATTGTGTTGCACTGCTCTAATCATTGGTAACCGGAGCTCCCGTTTCATTTTCCGTGCCGGTTGCCATGGCAGTCTCGGCCATCGTGACGTCTCTTGGTTCCCCTGCTGCCTCTCCTGCCTGCCCATCGACCATCTCTTCGCTCCCCCCGTCTTCTGCCCCCGCCCTGACCCTAATTCCAAGCGCCACTCTGTTCGTCCCCGTTGCCGCCTCCGTCACTCCGCTTGCCGTGGTTCGTCTAGTTGGCCCCATCCTCCTGCTCTCACGTGCTGCTTTGGCGGCCTCGGTCTTTCTTGCACACCTGCTGCTGAATGCAATGTTGTTTCCTTTGCAATTAGGGCACTTCTCTTGTGTGTGCCCACAGAGTGAGCCCTGCTTTGCATTGCACCCCACGACATTGCACATGTGGTCGCTGGTACGGTGTGGGCCTGAGCAGTAGCCACACGTGGGCTGGCTACTGCACCTGCTCTCAATGTGGCCCCATCCACAGCACAGCTCGCACCTACTATCAGGGCCAGCGTTGGTGAATGGCTCGACGTGGTACCACACTCCCGCTGCCTTGATGCCTTCCTTCGTTAATTTCTGTGCCACTTTGCTCCCTTTCACAACAAACACCACCGACGATGCGGAGATCTCTCCATTCTGTCTTCTCTGCCTGATAGTGCGGGGGTTCGCCAGCCACCGTACTTGGGTGGGGATAGCTACTCCTTCGTTTTCGGCCTGGAATTCCTCGCGCATTTTTTGTAAGCCTTCTGTACCCTTGCCCATGTACCTTACGAGCGGTACTGCGTGAATCTTTAGTCTCTCCCAGGATTCGTTCTCCTCAACGTCGATGATTCCTTTGTCGACTTTCCGTGCCGCAGTGATGATGACATCGCGCTACAAGAGGGCCATCGCAGCCGTTGCATTATGGTGGGTGATTGCTGTGATGGCCCCTTTGGCATTTCTTTTCGCGTTCATAATCCGGATGTGAGCCGGTGCCTTCTGGTGGAAAAGCGCTCTATTGATTGCCGACGCGATTTCCTGGTCCATCTTATTGGGGACCGGTACGCTCTCGTCTCTCCTTAGAATGAGGCGTCTCTCTGCCATGCTCGAGCCAGTCGTCAGGGCTGGGGCTGGGGCTGGGCCGGCGGTTTCACCAGCGGCCACCATCTTTTGACTCTGGTTTCGCGGTGGAACTGTCTCCCACCGCCTAGCCGGTGTAGGAGTTGGTGCCGGCTTTGGCTTAAGTTTGGGCTGTGGTCTGGGCTTGGGTTGCTGCTGCTGCTGTCGGCGCACCTCCAGCCCTTCCTGCGTTATGTCTGCGTGTTGCGAGGCCTCTAGCCCACCGCTGCCGGTGTCCGTCCTGTCTGTCTCTTTCCCACTCGCCTTCTGGTCTGGAGCTGTTCCCACTAGGGCCTTCGATACCATCTCTGTGATGCCCGCCTCCCACAACACGTTGTCCTGATGCCGTGCATCCCACTTTTCCTCCCTCTCCTGCATCCATGTTCTCACCCCTAGCCACTGTGCTTCTTCGCTCGTTGCATGAGCTTCCAACATATTCGCCAAGTGTCTGGCTAAGCTTTCAACAGTTCGGTGCAGTTGCGTCAGCTCGTGAGCCTGCTGCCGGATCGTTCTCTCCATGCGACTCCTCCAGTCTCCGGGGATCTTCGAAGCCTCTGGGTCCTCAATCCTCGGTCTCTTTCCGTTCTCGTTCTGCCCCGATGGCTCAATTGCGGTCGCGCTCATATGGCCGACACGCATCGTATCGCTGGCCATGCCATTCACCACTTCTCTTCCTCCTGCTCCCTCCATATTCATGTCCTCTCTCTCAATTGGGGTACCAATCGTCGCTCCGGTAGGGTTCTCTCCTCCCGGGGTCGCCATCGTTGTCGTTGCTAGTTAGGTGGTCGCGTCGCGAACGCGTGTGCGCTTTGCAGCTGAGGTGCCCAACCTCCTCCGGCTGTCCAGAGGTGCTGGGAGTGTCGTCCCGGGGTCAATTCGATGCTAGAAATTGATTGCCGGTATCCGCTTGTCGATTATTGCCGTGGTTATTGACTTAATTTGCTGTTTCTGTTTTGCCAAGACTTTTGATGGTGATGTTTACTCGTCCATCCTGATTCAGTAGGAGGAGGGATAACTCTGAACTGTAGTAGAATTAGCTTCACTTCATTTGATTTGACTTCACTTTGCTTTCATACAACCCATTTTCTGCATACCCCTTTTTTCCTTCTCTGTAGCTTTAAGGACATGCTTCTTGTTGGTTTCAACCACTTTCTCTTTCTCTTTCTCCTTGTCTTTTTCTTTCTGAAACTAGGATAGTTAGAAATTGTCATAATATCATGGCTTTGCTGGCTTCACTGACTTCATCCATAATTAATTTACTCAGTTAACTTTACCAACAAATAAATTTCAAGTGCTCAATAGTCCTCTTAGCAGTGCAAATTTAATTTGAATTTTTTTTTTTTTTGGTTGTCCCATTCATGGAACTGCCCTGTCCATGGATGGTACGACCCATCCATGAATGGGCCGATTCCACGAATGGGTCAGAACAGGTCATTGAATGGAAGTTAGTTCTTTGGGCTGCGAGAGGAATGAAATCATGATGTCGATAGACTTACAAACGAGCCTTATGCTCGCAACCAACTCTGTCACCACCCCCAAAACCCCTCGAGCTCGGACTACACCATGACGTCTGTCACCAGTGAATCTCACGATATCCAACGGCGATGGTGTTGTAACTTTCAATCATTGGTGCCAAATTGATGACGGTGATTCGAGTGTCGAGAGCAGATATCCGAATTAGATTTACCAGCCGGATGTATAGCTTCATTTTCATGCACTTTAGATATATGTGAGTGGGTGCGGGTGCACCCTCAGACTTTCGAGATCATATTGACCATTCGTCTCAATTGCCCGGCCGGACTAGTTAGCAAGCGGCCACGTATGGCCCAGCTCGGTGACAGCTGCGTGACAGCTGAATTTCCGTGGAGCAGTCTGAGAGCAATTCAGGCCGAAAAGCCACGGCTCCAATTAGGTTACCTCCGGAAAGCGGGGTATGAAGTCATCATTGTATCAAGCCCAGGTTTTCACCATCACCGTGCAAGCTCTGACTGACTATTGGCCCAAGCACCATTGATATCACCACTGACACCACAACTACACCACCACTCACCACCACTGATATCACTGACACCATCACTAAAACCACGTACCATTATTATCATCATGCCGCACTGACCATATACTTTCACTTTATATTTCTATAATTCTTCCACTGTACAATGGGCAAATCAAACATGTCTTCCTGTGAATAAAGCACCTTATCTTCACTTTCCACTTCTCAATTTCACGATTTTGAGTTTACACCACTGCCTCCAAGTTAATCTTCACTTTCCCTGCATTCACATATCCAGTCTCACCATACCACTGGCAGCGAATCACTCTCTTCACCCTTGGTTCAGCCTTCTAAGCGCAAGCAGCGAAGTCCATCTTGGAAATATGGACGCAGTGTAATCTTTGAGGGAAGAGAATAGCGGTGGTGCAACTATTGTATTATCAACTCTTCTTTTTTGCTAAATATAATGATATTCTCCTGAAATCACTTATGCGAAATGGGCTTCTATGCTTTGAGCAAGCATCATCGTTGTTGAGAATGCTAGAGGCTGCGGCACACCTTGAACAAGCAGAGCAGGAGGAGAATATATGACTGCAAATCATAATGTACGTAGTTTTTTTAGTTAATCAGATGCTAGTCACAGTAGTGCATTAGTATAGCTGCTCAAACTGCTGCTGTGCCGCCTAACACCGCCGGGCCCAAAATAGTGGCGAAGCTGTTTACATTTTGTGGTCTCCGAGCTGCCTTGGGCCAGGCCGGGCAATTGAGACGACTGATATTGACGGTGATGGTAGACCGTCTACCTGATCTCCATGATAGTGATCGTGATGACTTGGGTGATGGTGATGGTGATGGTGGTGGTTGGGTTAACAACATCACCGCATTCTAAGTTAACTTAGGCCCACTCTGAGTGCAAGGTCCTTTGCCAGCTGGCCACTACATCGTCCACTGTCCAGTGCTCCATAGCCACCCGCTGTCTCGTACTAGTACTCTTCTGCTGGCTAATGCTTCTTCGAAAGTAAGTCATGTTACGTCCTCCCGACACGGACGAATCCTCGGAGCGTTGGACAATGCATCTGACGCTTCCAGTGCTACGGCCACTGACCAGTCCTCTGGACGTGGGTTCCTAGATGCTGGCAAGTGCTGCGGATGCAGTCAAACAACCAAACACCCAAAATGCTCAAATGGCCAAATGCACTTATGTCTGATGTCCAGCGGGCGGTTGGTTGGATGCCAAATGACCAAACATGCAAGCGAAAACGTAGTTTGGTAACGCGCATTCTTTTCAAACTTTTATCTGGCACTTCATGAATTTGAGGGATGCTAAACTACGTACACCTAACACAAGATCCATTTCCACGATGTACTAGCCGCAATTGCACTACTCTAGGGGCTGATATTGCTGTGAATCCTGCTGAGAAGTGATGGTAATAATAGTAATGATGACGGTACAAACACAAGTGTAAAGAACTTAATCGAGAGGCTAGTAAAGCCATTGCGTGTCCATGAAATGCTGGTAAGTACTTCTGACATTGGCAAGTGCTTCGGACGCCCAAGCCAAACGCCTGAACGTCCAAAATGTCTAACGGCCAAACCAATGAATTTTTGCTGAGACTATGATCATCCAAATGCCCAAATGCCCAAACGTAGCATATGAATCTCAAACCGCGCCGGTTTCGCGAAGACTATGATTCATTTTACCTCGGTCCATTTTTATCAGGTCGTCATTTCACTCTGGTTCATGAAATGAAATTGATCATATTGCTTGGTACAGTAGATGCATACCACATATTCACATTGCATATATTGATGCAAAGAGTTCTATCTCGGATCCGGCAATTATGAACTGCCACTGGCATCGATGAAACAACCGCGCTTCGCAGCGGCAAAAAGTCTTGGACGGATGTTCCGGAGAGCCATAACCGAAGGATGGTTGACCATGCGATCAAGCGAAATAAGCGCTGAAACATCAAAACATGAAAGTCGCGCAACGCATCCGGTCCTCGTTCTTCCCGCCGTAGTAACTCCGAGATAATCCTCTCCCGGTGGTCTACGGCTGTCCTCTAAGTTAATGTCACGTGAAACATTGATGAACTTCAAGTCTGTGCATCATATTCCAATCAAATTTCCCAGATAGGTATTGTAGTATTTTGGTGGGGATACGTTATAGTCTGGGAGATTAGCGCAGAATAGGTCTGACTCTTTAGGTCATAAGTCCACCAGACTAAGTCAGACTTCCATTTCTTCGTCGTCATCTACACTCCCACTTAATCAATTACCACACCAAGCAAGCGATAGCTTCCTATTGATATGTTTCGTTTCAAATATGGATCATCGCGTCATTGTTATCGCAGGGGTCCGGGTGGTGTACTAGAATTCCTAGCTAGCATAGCCATGCATTTCGTTGGGATCCTTGGTGCAACATAAAACTTTGGAGGAATTTGAGATTTGGAGACGTGTGTTTTGTTTGGACGGAGAACAGGATGAATAAATCGAGATAGTTGTCGGTGAGACGGTCATGAAGCAACGGGACCGAGTGCAAGTCAACTGGTTTACTGGGGGCTGGCGACGCTTCACGCCCAGTTACCATCATCCATGTTTTAGAGTGACCAGGTAGACCACTGACCAGTCTGTAGACAAGTCAGTCCATTCAGCTGGACCATGGTATCTGTCTGACTTGCAGTTATTTAGCCGACCCAGGTGCGGTCAGCCTTTCGGCAAAACGTAACCGACCAAGCCATATCTGCCTAGGCAAAAGCCGGTCCCTGCTAAGGTCAGATGCCGCTGGGCTACAGCTTCGGGGCGCCGCCATCATTTCGGTTACATGGGAGTGGCGGTGATAGTCTTCTCCTGGAGCACATATGTAGTCCCGTTGCAAGTTTTCAGCCCGAACTACTTACCGCACCCCCCACGCAATCCATGCGGGAATTTATGTGCCTCTAGTCCTATGCCTTTGCCTCTGCACCAGAATCAGTCCCTCTATACTGCTTGTGGTGCAGATGAGAACGCGTATACATTTTGGCTCGTTTCAGGCGGTGACCAATGCGGTGCTGCGGTTATGAACGCCCATCCTACCAGGAATCTCACTGAATACTCACACCGGATAGGGCAGTCACCGAAGAGCCATTTGCCTTTCCTACGTACCCACTCCAGCGACGTGCATACTTCCATGGCCATGGAGATATTAACACTGAAACCTTCTGTTACATCGCTTTAGACACCTGTGTATTACTCACGATTCCATTCCAACATTCGAAGGGAGGGGTTTTTGCCACACGGTGGGGGCAGGAAATCGTACCTGATACGTCCACCGTCGTAGACAGTTGGACTTGTTCAGAACTGGCGAAGATTTGCGTTTAGTTAGTTTGAATTTGAGGAGTAGAGCCCGCGCTCACGGTGGGACGGGTCTTCCACGAGAAACCAATGCACGATGAACTCTGGCATTTTAGTTGGTTTGAAAAACCCGTATACTTAGGAGGGTCTTTGTTTTTCTCTCGGCCCGGGTCTGCATTTTGCCTACCCAGGAGTTGCAGCTTACTTACTAGTCCATTTGTGCTACGTTTCCTTTTTCCCGCTCGCAGAATGGGGCCAGTTGTGATCATGAGGTGTATCGTATGATGAAAATGTCTCACTTGTTGATTTCTTAAGTTTATCACTTAGCTTACAACATCGGAGCTGCTGTTTGTTCGTCATGATCGGTTTAATAAGCATCTCATTTGATAACAGAATTCACGGATTCGACAATGACAAACTGGAGGCTGTTTACTCTAAGTATTAGAAATATTCATCCGCTCTTGAGCGTGTGTATCATTGTAACTAAAGGAATAGGGGCCGGTGCCATTATTGGTTGGCTTTTTTTGTCTCTAATGCATCTACAAGAACTTATCAGTTATAAATACAGGTAATTTCCAATATAATACATAGGTATATATTCACTCAAAGGCCAACGGTAATGGGTGGGTTATCTTATCCCTCCAACCGTGGCATCGCCATGCAACTAGAGCCTGCTCTCAAACTCAAGAAGTGAAAGCTTTACAAAACCCATAGCACAATGAACTCCAAAGCCTCTAAAGGAAAGCCCATTCCGTAAACTATCCCAATAGTAAAAACTAGAACCCATCCCGTACATGTACAATGAATTTTAAATATTAACAACTCTTCCTTATAATCGGACTTCCACGCGGTGGTAATGGAAATCCGGTGCTTATAAAAGATGTGCTAGGACTCTCCGGTACCTCGATGCTAAGTATTGTTGATAGAGGGCTTCTTCCAGTTTGAAAGCTCGCTGTCTCGGGTGACCCTGGACAGCTGTTCCTCCAGTCCCAACGCCCAAGAACAGGACTCTCAGGATAATCCTCCCCCCTCCTGCTGGGAACAACGATGAAAGTATGATTGGGCATTCCGGTCAATTCTACTTTCGCAAGACTTTCTGAACAGGTCCCAGGCGTCGGGGGCCATTCCTCAGTCCTCTGAGACCCCACTGAAGCCGTCTCGATATCCCCATCTGCCGCAACAGATCCATGCGGCTCTGGAGAAACCCACTCCCTAGTATTTGTATTCGCCGGTGCGGCCGCCGCGGGTCTGAGACTGTTCCGCTTCCACCTCCAGCGGAAGAAATAGAATAATGCAATCAAGAGAACCGCAAACAGTACAACTGCACCGACGACTATGAGCGCTAATATGCCTGGTTGGAACTTCTGTGAGGAGGAGCTTGAGGCTGAGGTTCCGGAAGTATCTGTCGGAAGTGAAGTCGAGTACGTGATATCGATAGTGGGGGTTTGAACGGATGATTTGTCAAGGACAAGAACAGTGGGCGCGACATAAACGAGCTGTTGCAAGCAAGATTAGTTTTGTTGTGATTATGAGCAGGTGGATGGCAGATATGTATTACCGTGGTGGCTGTTTCTTTCGCAGAAATGCATCCGACATGCACAGCAGCCGCTAGAAGTATCTGTAGCAATACGGGGCATGTCTTAGCAGTTCTCATCGTCATTATGCGTTGACTTCGTCGCAGTTTCACGCTGGCGCATTTCTCGTTGGGGGTATATACGCAGTTGAGCTCCCACTCCGACCCCCTCAACATCGATTTGAGTGCATCCCGACGGGATAGGTAGCCTACATTTTTTACATTTTCTTACTTTTTATAGAAAGTTAAGGGGAAAGTAGGACAATGTGCCGTATATCCACTTCAGGGGGTACTGACCGCGGTCGTTTCGTCGGTAGACTCGTACCAAAGCTTCGGGAGTCTAGGACGAACTGCGATTGTGATTGAGACGAGTGCTGGGAGATGACCTGCTGAAAGCGCCAATCGCAACCGATCTGTTGGTACGGACGGGCAACATCACCGTGGTGTGATATCAGGGATTTCTTGATTCGGGTTTGTTGGCAAGGATACCGATAGCACCTTCTTGATGATTGGATGCATGAAATACTTGACACAGGGGAAAGTATCGTGATGCATAAGCACTTTCGAAGTACCTTTCTGCTGCGGGAGTTACCAAAAAGGTACATGGGCGATTGTTCCTGCATACATGCACTTTCCCCCTGTATCGAGTACAGTGAAGTGAAGCACTGGCGTTGTGGATTCAATTCCATCTTGACTATGTTTCTCAATGTTTGTCAAGTCCCTACACGTTCATTGCCTTAACAACTACCGACAGATTAGTAGTAGACAGTACTCAAGAATGTTCTAGAAATATGGGTCGATTCTTTTGCTAGGTTACAATTAGCTGCTCTGGAGTAAGTCTAGAAATCTGGATGGCGCAAAACTTGGCGAAAAATACAAAATCGTACCTGCAGAACATACATAAGAGGCTTAAGTCGGGGGACTTAGGGCATGGAACTAGGGTCGATAAAATCGCGAATGTCAAGGTATGCTCTGCCAACTGGACCACCTTCTATTCTATGAACTGGATATGTACTTAGTAGTACCGGTCGGCCAAAGATAGGAAGGATCACCCCCATCAAATAACCAGATACACATGGAGCACGGATTGGATGGAATTCTTCAGCTATTGGCCCCCCTGCTTACCAAAACAATTCGGGTTATACCAAATGCCAAGCCAACTTAAACTCAATCTAGAATATGGTACAGTTCAATTGCTCCAGTCCCGAACTCTTTGTCACGTTTTGAGACAACAGATCCTCCTCAGGAAGTATTTCTAATCCAAATGTGGCGAGCTACTACCGGATTAGTTGTTGTAAGTGGTTCAGAGATTTATTAACAACATTTTGTACCGGAACTTAGGTAGTCCGGATAAAAAAGTGAACTTTGGCGCCAGGGCTGATTGTTTATATGTAGGACGATCTGTCGATACATATTCTTCACCGCCGCCGTCTTGTTGTGTAAAGCTGATTGGTATAACCGTTTTTCCATGGGTATTAATCTGGTACATATGGCCCTGAAGAAAAGACTACCTTTTATTTATGGAATACTTACTTGTTCGCCTACCCTGGTTGGGTGTGTTTTTCAACGGTTGACAACGGTCAATTAACCGATAAATGGGATACCTCTGTGGGTGGGTGTTGGGGAATCCCGGGGTAACATTCGTCTGCTTCCCCAATGAGAACCCATACCCATACCCATAACCGCCGGAAGCGAGCAAACCTTCCCAACCTGGCGGGGAGGCTACATAATATGCAACTACTGCATATATCACCTTGTGCTGCAATGCTACTGCAATGGGTCGTATAGATCCATGCTGTTCGAATTTATGCATCAATACTTCATATATTTAAGTAAGAAGCGGAGACTAGATATGGCACTCTAAAGCTCACCTCAAAGGGTAAGTATGCCAATACATCTGGGCATGCTTACTCCTTCCTAATCAGGCAATTATTAGCCTTGCGAAGTGTTTTCTGAGATCATACAATCGATTCCAATTCACGCTTCTTCAACATGTCTGTTTCTCCAGAACTACCTAATATTTATTAAACCTGGAGTTTAGAATGTCTCCAGTTAATTTAGATTAGAGTAGAACCCTTTTTGCGGAAGGAAATAGTAGGTGGCGCGGTACTCGTCAATTTTCAGTGACATGATAGGGTTAGGGAAGTCCCTCTATGAGTAAACCTAATCAAGACTGCCTTTAAGGTGATCCATGTGGGGCTGGGTCTTCGCTAGCTTACACTGCGTATGCTCGATGGTCTCTTGGCTTCGGTTACTTCGGTCTCTTGGCAGGTTTGACTATAAGATTCATCAATTTCCCCACTATTTGAAGTCCAATTCCTTAATTCTTGCCAGGTTAAGGGATTACAACACCTTTTCGCGTACATAGAAGGAAATTTAAGCTTACCCAGTCAGGGTCCATATCAAATACATACTTATTTCTGACTAGGGATTTTGGCCTGAGGATGAAGCTGCCTGTAGGTGAGGGGGGTATAGGAAAGTACGCGGGCGGGCGGAGACAGCATGATTGTAAGCAGCAGACTGTCGATCTATTACTATGCACTCTATCTCCTCTGTTTAATAGGCATCTCTGATTCACGAAGCATTACAACCCTCTGAATTCATACCATTAGTCTTCGCTTATTTCCACTCTCTTACTATGTTATTAAGTAGACGGAGTGTTTCCATTAACATGGAACTGGGAAACATGGAACTGGGAAGCTCTGTAATTGGCTCTTCCCGCAAAAACCATGGGGATCCGCATCCGAACCTCCCAGGAGGTAGTATAATTGAAATCCATGTTGCGCTTTGGAATGAATCACCTCGGCACGGCATCTCATGAGCGAGCAAGCCGAGACATCCCGGAGTTGTCGTCGCTAGGCTCAAGCCAACCTGAAAGTCGTACTCTATATATGTGTATCCCATGCTATACTAAAAAGCTAGCCGAGAGTGACTCGAACGCCGACACATAAGCACCTTCTTCCCTTAATTTCAGAGTCTTTTTGGCTGTCGTCACTGTGGAACTTGCCGTGGATCTGGACCTACTACAACGGTCCCTGTAAATATTAGGTGGGGTTGTCTATCGATAGAGGTGGGGGTGTTCCACTCTACCCCTCCTTCTCTATGCAAATACTTCTATATGTCGTTGATATATAGAAGCATGAATGGAACTTTAAATTCACGTAGAAAGTGACACTAATACTACTTAATAGCGTCGGCACGTGGGGAACGCCTTACCCGTATCCATTTAGTCTTCTACTCCCAACTCTACAGGAATTGTGTTGAATTCTTGAACCATCAAATTTCCTACACCACCGCACACAGGCCTATCTATTTCCACAAAAAGCATCCAGCTCCACACGTTTGTCCAGATAGGCCTACAAAATTCCTTCACTTCTAAGAGAATCCTGCTAAAATTTCACAACTAATCAGCAACCATTGACGATCAACCAATCAAAATTTAAATTTGCAAGATCTTCTGCCTGTTACCTGTATTCCGAATTATGTTCGAGTAAATGGGACATAGTTGTTTTCCAGTTACATATACACGACACAGTAGTAGCGCAGGTCTAGGGTTACATTTGAGCGAATATACTGAGCCCGTTATGCCCTCAAGCGGTAGTAAAGCTAAGACAATTTTCACTCAATCTCGATCGCCCGGAGTGAGCCGTTCACGTGCAGGGCTCTTTGGAAACTCCTACAGTGAATACCACGCCCGAAACCACCTGTTGGCTACTCGTTGCCAGCATTTAATACTAAAAAATGCGATTAATGAAACTTCCCTAAAAGGTAGGCAAATGTCCAATCATCGCCATTCTTAGTTTAAATCCAGCCATGTCTTCAGATTTCATTATTTGGTACTAAATGCTGGCCATGAGCAGAGAAGTTTATTTGAAGCGCAGCGGGCGCTATGAGAATGCCAGAAGCGATACCATTTCGCCCAGTATCTACCGCTATTTACTTGGACTGATTTACCGCTCCCTCTAACCAGCAACCGATTACTGAGCGCGGGGTCGACTAGATATGCCCAACAGAACATATGGGTTTATTGCAGATGACCAGCATAACATGATAGAGAGTCTATGGAGAGTACTACTCAAATGGTTTCACCTTGATGGCGAGAGATTTTCTTGGAGCTTCAGCTAACAACGTACCAATAGAACGTCTCCTCTCCCCGGTGGAGATAACGGCTGTTAGATCTCTACCGCTGCAACTGTCTTGGGGACTTCCGGAGGTTAAGTTCTGTGAGTTGGAGGAGGTCATGATCAAGTGGCAGCAGTTGATGGAGCACCGTAACCTGTTACCGAGGTTTGAGATGGTAAATTATGGTTAGGCGGTAGAGACTCGGGGCTCCCGTCTCGTCCAACGCGCGTCATCGATGATTGGAAATTAGTCCGTGAGCGGACGTCGTTGAAATTCCACTTGAAGAACAGTAGCGGCCATGTGTGTACAGTGCCCTATATAGCTGGCGGAAGGCCCGGATGCGATGTCGTGGAAGATGATGTCGGGGTGAAACTTGAGCATATGCCCATCCACCGCATGGGTGATGTTTTCAGGTGGATTTAGACTGAGGGGAAGGATATCACGTTGTGCGGGGACATTGAACGATTCGAATTCGGATCGTCTAGGCTTAATTGTACGAGGTGGTAATTTTCTGGCGAAAAAGATGCCTGCACAGAAGCTCTGAACATTCTTCTTGTGTGCCCAGATTGTGTCTGGGAAATCCTTCGACTTTCATACAGGGAAACAGTGCTGCACTCATGCTCATATATGCTCACTGTTAACGTTCGTTCGGCGTCCTGACGTCCGCGGACTTGTGGACATCACTACTACTGACCATACAAGACACTGCAAGCTCAGACCGGTGGTGACAGCACGATGAGTTGGACTGTAGTGTCTTCGACGAGCCAAGACCTTTCGCTTTTAGGTGTACGAGGGTATCAGTGGGTCCACCACTGGTACAATACCTCCACCATTACCATCAGTGCCGCCCCCCATAAAGATTTTTGAGGGGGCCGGAGATTAGTGTATCAATTTTACCTGGAGCGACATTTTTTGAACTGATCAGCCCAGCGTGGTGATGTGGCTAGCAGGATGCAGGATGTTTCCTGCTTCCGCTATATACAATAGAATACGGTGTTTCTTCCGGGCATTCCTCTAACAGGTGCGCCCGGTTGGTATTTGCCTTCCCGGAGTGACCTGCATATATAGTTTTCCTCTCGCAGTCTACCTACCCGATTTTCCCATGGGTCCATAAAATCGCCTGCATACATGGGCGCTTGATAGTTAGTGTGCTACATATAAACGAGTCCTACTTGACCCTAGGATCATCGTGGCAAAACGAATGGCTAGGGCTCGCTCCGAATCACTCAATGGGCGTGTAAATGTCTTGGCAGGTTCCGACTGGGAAGGACACGTGCACGTAGCTTTCGCTGACAATCATATCGTAGCTAGACAGCTTTTGCAAACCCGGGAGGATTATCAGAAGCATAAAAGAGATTCACGAACCCAAGTGTCAAGGTATCCATAGTAAACTTTTACCAATTCCCAGTCATTGCCCTACAATGTTAATTACTCTTTTCGGACCTTATACGTAACCCGTGGAATACATCTCCCCACCACATCCACAACGCCAGCCTCGACGAGATCCTTCGCAACTGTCTCGACGTCCTTGTAAGCATCTGGTGCCTCTTCCCACACCAACTCCTTCTCATCACAAACCAACCACCCTCCATCTTCAACTCTTTTCTTACCTTTTCCCCCGCCACCGCCAGCCATAAAATCTGCATCTCCTCTGTCTCCCTTTTTCATTTTCTCCCCTTTCGTACTCTTTTTTCCTCCACCAGCTTTTTCGTACCAGCCTTTGAACTTTTCACCCGCTTTTGCTCTCGACATAGCACGACCAGCGCCATGGGCAGCGGAGAGTGCATGATTTCTGCCGTACCCATTTTCGGGGTTGAAGAGGGGCTTGAGAAGGAGGGTTGGTGTTCCTCGAGAGCCGGGAAGTGGTAAAAGCGGGTTCGATGGCGTTGTCGGAGCGGCGCCTTTGCGATGTATGTAGACTTCAATCTGTTCCTCGTCTCCGTCATCGGCATGGGGTGGCCAGAGCGACTTCACTACGTTGTTATGATGAATATCCACCCACTTCCGCCCCGCCACCTTCCCCCGTAGCAATTTGATATCCTCCGGCGCGTACCCCTCCGCACAGTCCCATTCTCCGCCGGGCTCAAGTCGCTGTAAAAACCTCAAGGCTATTAGATCGCGGTTTGCATGGGCCCAGTTACACGCCTTATCGTGAAGCTCTAGATATTCCTTCGCTTTCTCCGGCTCTTCAACAACGTTGATGCGGCCGCTCTTTCCTTCCTCTTCAGCGTCGTGGGAATAGAACCTTCCCAACACTTCTCCACCAAATCCTCGGCTTCCGGAGTGAACCAGCAACACCACCTCTCCTCCCGCAATTTCCACCCCTTCTTCTACAGTTTGCACTTCAGCAAAATGATTTCCCGCCCCAATAGTTCCGAGCGCTTGATCGAATTTTTCGATTCCCGTGGCATTCTCTTCACCCCCAAGCCACGCGTTCCGTTCCTTTGTCCCCAGCCACGGACCCTCCAGCCCTCGCAATGTCTCTGCAACCCGTTGGCACGCCGCCTTTCTCTCCAACGATGTACGCGGTAGTGACAACCGGTAGTACGACATTCCGCAACCGATATCACTTCCGATCAGCGGCGGATGAAGCCATTCCTTGCTCACAAACACAGCACCTATCGGGAACTTCGTGCCCGGGTGTAAATCTGGTTGTCCGACTGTCATTGTTATTCCCGGAAGTGCTGCTGAGTTGTTGAGCTGCCGGATCGCCTGGGGGTCGGTGTAGGTATTCCTTGCGAGGTTGGTGACAACTCCACCGACTACTGGAGTGGGGGAAGCGACGCCGACAAAGTCTTCCCCCTCGGAGATGAGGAGGGTTGCATCTGGAGTTGATGCGAGCGCGGAGAGGAGCGATTGGTTATCGGTGACATCGAGCTCTTGGCCAGTAGGGAGGAGAAACAGACGAGCAGTCTTGGTACGCGCTCGGAGCTTGGTGCGCGCGGTGGTGAGGATTGTGGCGAGGGGGCTGGTGGTTGTGGTGGTGTTGAGGACGAGGATGGTGCGGGTATTACGGTTGGAGTTCCGGGCAAGCGTTAGACGGTGGATTGTCATGAGTAATTTATGGAATCTGAAGTACTGGCTTGCAATCGATTGCGAAGAATATAGGGTGGCCTGTGGGGTAATAAGTGAGCGGGATCTTTGTGTGTATTTATGTTTGCTCCTTTGTTCATTGCTCATTCGTCATCAATATGAGTCGACGAGCTCCCGAGTCCTAACCCACTACTACTACAGGTACGAAACTTCACAAGCCCTCAATTGCCAAACACATTGAACACAACCTTCTTCCACTTAATCATGCGTTAAGCACCTACCCAACTCCTATCTTCCCACCTCACGGCTCGTGTACGCTCGCGCACGCGCTCGTAGTTAAAGTGGCGCGGCTTGTCTTGTGAGGCTTGCGGCTCAACTGGCACACTGAAGCAGTGTTTGATCGAGACCAGAAGCTAGAAGGCAATGATGGGATTTGGTAGGAGGTAACAAACGGGCCTGAAAACAGTCTAGAATGGAGAACGCGAGGTCGGGTGAGATATGGAGGCGAGAGATGTTTCTCCCTAACTCTGACCGATTGACGTGTGTTAGTTAACGCGCTGAGAATCATCTTGAAGTATTAGAAGCTTTGAAGAAAGACGGACATGTATTCACCTAACTTCCAGGCTTCAAAAGTTACTACATAATAAAGAAACCTCCATACACAAGAATGTCCTAATCAATATATTGATCCACCTAAAGTAGCCTCAAACTCCGTGACCGTCAGCAACTGGCTTCCTACATCCGCTTCCTCTCCTTATACGTCCTCATTTCCTTCTCCTTCTCCTTCTCCTTCTCCCTTCCTTTATCCTTTCCCTTTTCTTTTCCTTTCTCCTTTCCCTTCTCCCTTCCCTTCTCCCTCCCCTTCTCCCTCTCCTTAGCTGCTGTCACCTTCCTCTTCTTCGCCATGGCCGCCGAATACGAATCCAAATCCGAATCTAAATCCGTATCCGTATCCGACCCCGAATTTGATTTGCTAGGGTCCTTACCCTCAGAAGCGTCAGATAAAGTGGCCGCGTCATTGTCGCTCCCAGACGACGCTGTATCATCCCTCGGCGCAGACTCACGCTCTCGAGTTGACTTGGAGGACCTTGAGGAGGTTTTGGCTAACTTGCCGTTGTAGGAACGCCTGGTGTCAAGTCCGAAGGAACCAGTAGGAGAAGCACCGCGCCGACTATGCCCACCATAGCCCCGTGATGCGGAGTATTGACCCCGCTGATCACCATACCGTGGGCCGAAAGCTTCGGGGATAGGAGCATGGTTGTCGTACCGGTTATTTCTGTCATATGCTCGATCAGCATCGTTGAGACCTCCATGCACTGCATTCATATAGTGGTCAAAGTCCAACGAAGCTTGGTCGACAATTTCAAAATGTTTTTTTTCCAAAGTAATGCCACTAGCCTTTCGTGTGGTCTCTGTGTTGTCGTCATCATCACTATATGCATCATCATCATTTTGGTCGTCGTGTGCATCATATTCTGCAAGCGCAATCGCCGTCTGGAATGCATTTCGGATCTGTCGGCCGTTCCATCTCCCATCGCTCGAGCGATGGTATTGGGCCTTGGCGAACTTCAGGATCTCTTTTTTATCGATTTTGAAGTCAGACTTCGAATTCGCTTTTCGGTTCTTTGTGCGCTCAAGATTCATCTTCCAAACTTTGATGGTGGACTTTTCATCCAGCGGCGGATAGTATAAACTAATGTGAATGCGCGATTTGAAGGCTTCATCGAAAGCTCCAACTCTATTTGTGGTGAGAAACAGAATACCGGAGTAATATTCCAATACACGGAGAAACACTGCCACATAAATGAGCCTTATAATTCAAACCGGATTATATTGATATTGGATTTCGAACCTGATACGAGACTGTTGCGTAAAAAGTCATCCTTAGTTCTCTCCCCCAGGAAAATGTCGGCTTCATCAAGTAGAAGCACGCAACCCCATCGATGGGCGAGTGTGAAGTTGGTCTCCAGTCGGCTTTCGACCTCCGACGCTGTCGTACCAAGATCGCCTAGGTTTCTGATTAGCAGAGGCGAGCAACTGAGGGCGGCGAGCAACCAACCGCATGTGATTGGGAAAAGAGGTTTATTGAAAGAGTCAGCAACGCATTCTGCATGTGGTTGTTAGCATAAGGTGTACTGTACCTCGGAAGAGTCTCAAAATTTACCAGCGGTGCTTGTTTTTCCAACGCCTGTTTTCACAATTAGCACACAAGGCATATATTTCAGCCGAGGTCTAAGGGATATCTACCAGGCGCCCCGTGCAGGAGAATAATGAGACCCTTGCCTGGAAAAAAGGTTACTATTCGTAGTTGCGGGGATCATCGGGTGAGCCCTTACCTTTTCCACGTACCAAGTCAACTTGTTGTTCTTCATCCTTGGATTTGGATTTCTTCTCTCGAAAATGTTGTCTGACGAGCGACCTCACCATATCTTTGTGGCCAGGTGGGAGGACTAGCAGGTCAAACCCTTCGGAGTCTTTCATACGGGACACCTCTTTAACATCGTTGATATCAATGCTCGCTGATCTATGTCAGTCAAATATATCTAAAATCAGATTAAGGATAAACCGAAATATGCGAGCAATAATATACATACCCCACTTCCGGCTTCGAAGGACAAATGCAAAGAGGCGGTGAGTCAGGAGAACCAGTTCATCGTCACGTAGCCTGTTTCCATCCTTGATAGCTTGTATATATCTTGAATATATTGCCAATGCGGGTTGCTCTCGATTAAATTCGCTCATTCGATTCCGATCCACATAGACATCTTTATGTGAAACCTCGTCATTGCAACATCCGATGATATAGCAGCCATATGTGTTGTCAGCAGCTGGCTCAGGCCCGGTTGTATCTCCTGCTGGAGGCGGCTCAATATCAGGCACCCACTGAATATTGTGTTGCAAAGTCTGCTCAAAGTCAACGACAACCTGGCTGTCCACCTCTTCCCGCGTATCGAGTGTTACGCCCGTAAATTGCACGTGTTTTACTTCTGCAAGCTCCATGAATTGTTTTCCCCGTTGGATGAGCCGGTCTCGAACTTCAGAATCGCTGGCGAAACGTAGCGGGTAGATGGGCAGTGATCTTATATCCCGTTCGCCGTCGAACTTCGGGATTTCAATATCCTTCGACACCGGTCCCAATAGCTTTCCGTTAAAATCCATGTATATACAGAGGATAACTATAGGTTGTGCCTTCCACATTTGGAATCCGGAGTCCTTCATGTTGGCATAACTCGAATGATGCTTTATGCCAGTTAACTGGACAACACGATATGCCTGTCGTTGATCCGAAGCAATGACTTCGTCTCCAGGTTTAAAAAGATGCCATATATCGGAGAAAAAGACTTTCTGGCTGGAGCTTCCCTGAAACCGATTTACCCGCTGCTTAATATCGGTGTCAATGAATGCTATCAAACAGCGGAGATCATCCAAAGCTTCTTGCGTGCTGGTGTGCTCTGGGATATCATTTTCCTGGTTGATATCCGGACTCTGCGCACCGTCCTTTGGAACCGTAGAATCCGACTTATGTTCGTCCTTCTGCAATGTCCCGTTTTCTGGATTCTCCGAGTTGCTAGATGATATAGCGGCATCTTCGGTAGATATCATCCCAGGACTGCCAGTGAATTTACTCTCTAACTTTTTGAGCCATTCTCGGATTTCTTCTTCATAATACATCAAGGCTCTGTAGGGTCTAAACATCAGAACAGGAGAATCGCCAGATGTGATGGCATCACCATGAATCTTCTCTAAGATTCGGAGGAGAGGTAACGAGTTGATGCGGATCCGTTCGGCCAATTGTCCAGAGGGTCCCGGGGACGGCTTTAACGTATCTTTTGCGCTTTCTAGACTGGACACCGTAATTACTTCATTCCGTGGGATTGCCGAGTCGATTTGTATTTTTCCGCGTCTATTTGGCTTCCGAAAATGTATTACTGGCTCCCCGACAAGAACATCGATAGCGTACACTTCTTTTGCAGCTGGGTCAAGATCTTGTGCCTTAAATTTTTCCCATTTGACCCGGTTCAACTTGGGAATTGCAGCCACTCGCTTCGCGGACTCGGCAGGTGGTGGTGGTGGTGGCGGCGTCTCTTCTTTCTTGACTGGTTTCCCTTCGGCTTCAAACTTTGCGAGTCTTCCTTCCACAGAACTGAGCCGGTCCTCCATGAGTTTGATGTAGTCTCTATACTGCTTGACACGTTTTGGCGCTTTCTTGATTCTTTCCTCTAACGGTGGTAGAGGGTCAAAAATCCTAAGGTAACTTTTGTTGGCCATTTGGCTCTGTAAATAATTTTCGGGCCTCCAATCGATGTGGAGGTCTTCAGCGTCCGAACCTTCGCTCACCTCTCCCTCGTTATCCGAAGATTCAATGCTATCGTTTCCGTTGCCATTTTTGGCGATGTCTCCAGTACTTAAGATGCCATGGTCCTCAGCCCTACCGAGACCGGTATAGTTTCCATTGAAAGGCAGTTGGGCTTTGCCAAATTCTGCGGGTTCTTGTGACTCCAAAACGAGGTTACCGGCTTGCTGCCCTTTCAAAACGCTATCTGGAGCGACGGAAGTGTTTGTACTGGAGGATGGATCGACGTACGGTAAATCGGACATGATGATGAGCAATTGCAAAGGAGTAAAGTGCTAGTCAAGACACGCCGAAGGAGAACGAAAAAGGTAACAAACACTTTTTGGGGACAAATGCCGCCTACTTAGTACTTATTGCAATCAATTTTGTCATGTTTTATGATAAAAGGATGCGGCTCTTTGTGCCGTCCACGCCGTACGCGAAACTTAAAGTTGCTGCCAACATTCTTGCGGAAGATAACCATGCAACGAAACCATCTCCCCTACTCAGAATTATGCAAGATAGAGGCTTACGCTTCGAGGTACGTCGCCCTACTTCCTCTTGGGTGAGCTTTCTAATCTACGATTCGATTTGCCCTGCTCACCATCAAAAAATTACTAATGGTTTCCTGTGTCATTTCTTCAATTGGTCTTGTCTTAACTCCATGCATACTGAGTAGAGATAACCATGCACTGGAACGTTCGGTAATGCAGGTCTACAAGCACAGTATGACAGCAGAATGCCTTGCGACCTCCCGGTTCGTATCTGCATCGCGCAAACTGCGGCTCAAACAAGTAAAATCACTGCCCTTTAGGCATCAGGATGCTCTGCGTGTAAAAAAAAAAAAAAAGTAACTAATCGCAGCATACATGCATCAAAGGTGTGGGGTACAGCTTACATACGAAAGCTCCCATCACACAGTACCAACCAAAGGACAAACGTGGGGCCAGAGATAACGCCCCCCTCTCTGCTTGTTACGGTTTTCCAGTGATCTTACATACAGCTTTCGAGCGGGGTAGTTTATCTCTCTTTCTACGAAAATCACAGATCTCGATCGACTGCATTTCCCGAAACACTAGACACGAGCTGAGGCTCTTATTTGCGTCTCTTACTGCTAATACCACTATCGCTCTCAATCGGAGATCTAGAGATACTCGAAATACTACTTCCACCTCTCATCCTCTCACAACAGTTGGACCATGGAAAGCAGCAGTTCGGTATCACCGCCCGAGATCCGCCTTCACGAGCTCCCGGTTGACTTTCTTGACAACCATCGGGGTGAATATCATTCAAGTTTAGGCAATCCATTAACCCATTATGATCCACGTCTCAAAAAATACACGGTCGATTCTCAAGACAACTCCACGCACCCTGTGAAAGTTTCAGCACAAGAACATATCGATGTTGAATCGCTGTTTTCAAAAGCACTTGAACTTTTTCGAACCACAACCGAAGAACCAAAGCACTCTATCGACGCTCCTTTGAGAATCCGAGATAAGCACTCGTGGTGCGAGGTAGAGAAAGAAGTCAATGATGCAAGAGACCGGTATATGGACGCGAAGGGTGTCCGTGGTGAACTCAGAAAGTGGTTGAGAAAGGCTGGAGATCGTGGTAACGCTGCAAAGCCTTATATAGCCTTCATTCCGAACGGAACCTACACATCCATATTAACTGCGGGTGGGAATATTCTCATTGACGTGTGTCTATCTCCAGTCTATTAACTGGTAGATTTATTGACATGATAGACAGGCTGCAATTCGTACGAGCAAAGTTCGAGGCGATCTTGCGCGATTGGTAGATGATCTACCTAACAAGCTACAAGATATAGAGGACTACCTTCAGATCCACCCTTCGGAGAAGAAAATTCATCATGCGACTATACAGTTGTATCTGAAAATATTAGTAGCACTTGAAGAGGCTGTGAGATACTACACGGAAAAGGCGGGTAAAGTACTTCCAAAATGTTTGTCTCAGTAGGTCCTTGGAAATTGACAGTTTTATTATAGCCAGACATGTGAAATCGGTTTTTCTGGGGGCAGAATATGAGAAATCCCTCGAAGAAAAGCTTGGAGACATCGATAAAGCAGCGAACTACCTAATACATCAGGCGGAAATATGTCACCAACTCTCAAGCAAAATAGAATCTCACTTCCGTGAGTGCACGAATTCCTCTAACTCGTGCAAATAAAGTAATTCTGATCAGTTCGCGTGTGTAGAAATCTACCAGACAGCAGAAGTCAGTAATAAAGTGGACAAGATGCAGAACTCCCTGAACTCCCTGAATCCCCTTCTCTCTGTCTTGCGAGACAATGTCGAAAACTCTGAATGTCTGGTCCACATCATAAAGCAGATCTGAATCTTTCACTGCGATGGCTAACAATCACTAGGGTTTCGTGCCGAGCGAAAACGCTTAAAGCAGAAAGCGAACGCAAGAAAGGCGCAAATTCAGAAGCTAACAAAACAAAAAGCTCTTCTGGAGGCTCAACTTCATGACGTTCAACTACGGTCTCGCACCCCGTCACCTGCCCCGAAGCCTTATATTGCGCAATCCGAATTGGTTGAAATCTTGCACAAGAGCTCGGATACTGCAACGAAAGACCGACATCATTGTGCTCACTTTGGCAGGGCAATGAAGATGGCCGTTCAAGACCGAGCAGCCTGGCTTATGAAGTCCGAGAAATTGAAAGAATGGTTAACGTCACGATACTCCGAGGTACGACTTGTGCACGGTAACTACGAGTCGGCAAAAATATCGCCAGTTTCATACCTATGTTCGATGCTTGTGGAGAGCTTAGAGCACCTAAATCCGACCCGGGTCATTTACTTTTTCTGCGGCCGCCATACCGAACCAAAAGACCCGCTCTCAGGTGCTTATGGAATGATTAAGAGCTTACTCGTTCAACTCCTATCTCAGGACTCCTTCGATACTTCTTTCCTTAAACCTGGCGATGTCCGAAAGATTGAAAACGAGGAGCTCGAAAGTATATGCGACCTGCTTTGTGATCTAGTGGGGCGGCTGGAGAGTACGGTTGTCTTATTTTGCATTATCGATGGCATAAACTTCTTTGAGACCAGCCAGCGAGTCCATGCCATGCACGCCGTTATAGACCGGCTTGTCAAATTGGCACGTGGAAACAGCATGTATGCGATCTTTAAACTCCTGATTACGAGCCCAACCACTACGAGCAGAGACGTACGACAACTGTTTTCGAATGATGAGATTGTCTCGGTTCCTCATTCTGTGCCGCGGAGTGGGCATGGGTTTGGTGAGAAGCAGATGGCTGCGCGTACTGGTAATGATCTGAAGTTGTGGGAGAAGTATAAGGTGGAGGTCGAAAATGAGGAAGAGAACGGCGAGGATGTCGTAAGGGGACTTATATGTGGAGGCGCTATTTCGGACAGGGACAGTGAGAGTGATGGGGAGTCTGAGGATGAGGTTGAAGAGAGCGATGTGGATTAAATATACAATCTTTTCTTGACTGTTAACATGTCAACCCATCCGGCCTCCAAACCAGCACGTGACTTCATGTACTCTACCATAGTGGGTCTACCCCTATGTACAATTTAGATTAGTGGAAACATACAGTTCCTCTGGCGATATATATAACTTACACAGGCTTGCAACAGTACTATACGCACAAAATAGTTATCTCCGTAAGTTCGGAACCAGTGACACTAGATTAGTGTTTACAGTACAGTAGGTTTTAAGCCTGCGAATCTGAGTATTTTCAGCACTACAGGTTTCGAACCCATGCCTAGCCTGGCCAGCTGGTGTTTCTAACACCCTCAAGCCAGTGATAAGTTGTATATGCGCTGATTCCGGCCAAGGTACATAACGTAAAATTCTATAGCTGCACACAACATCCGACGAAGCCTAGGTATAATATCAGATGGGTTGCAGTCAGGTAAAAGAACAAAAGAAGGATATCGACAGGATTCTAGTCTGCGGATCTCTGTGTTTTTAGCACTGCAGGTTTCGAACCTGAACCTGTGGAATCATGGCGTGTTTTTAACAGTCTTCGCCATTTAAACTAGCAATCAGTTATTATATGTTAGCTAATTTTAACCATGGTTATGTAAAGCTTCTACATTCTACATAGCATATAACTCATAGGCCAAGCCCTTAGTATTTTTGTTTCAGTAGGGTCTCGCTGAGTTAAGGCCAGACAGAGAAGAGCAAAAGAGTATTCTCAGGTTTCGAGCCTGTAGGAGTCGACGTTATTGTTTATAGGTTTTAAACCCGTACTCGGTGTTTGCAACACCTAGTGTTTCTAGCACCACTTAAGCTAAGTATAAGAGCTCAGTTGTGAATAGGTAGGCATTGATTTCATATATGGTACTGTAATGTAAAATTCCAAGCATAACCCATAAAATTCTCCGTTCTGGTAGAAGTTATGGTTACTAAATTATGGCTGGACAGAAGAGGAGCAAATAGTGAACTCTACAGATTTTCCCTGTGAAGAGGGTGTTTACTGTACCATGCATGTCGGCTAGGCCAAGTACTCAGCTGTTGTATATGCCTTGACTTCAGCCATGGTCATGTGAATTTTCAGTCTACGGTTCCCGGGAAAGCACCGTAGCGTTATTCAGCCAGTAAAGAGAAGGCAAAATTAAAGATTAGACTCTGCGGGTTTGAAGCCTACGATCTGAGTGTTTTAGCACTGCAAGTTTATAACCTGTGCTTATAGCACTGCAGGTTTCGAACCTGCACCTGGTGTTTATAACACCATACTCCGCTAGCTAAGCTTAATTCTCAGCTGTTATACATGGATTGAATTCGGACATGGTCAGGTAAATTTACATTGTGTAGCCAACTGCAGAGCGTTATTCCTTAAGTAAACGGCCCGTAAAAAGGACAAAAGAGTGATCTCAGCAATTTTTGACCCTGCGACCTCAGTTTTACAGCACTGCAGGTTTTGAGCCTGTGATTCCGTGTTTATTAGCACAGCGCGCGGGTTTCGAACCCGCACTCAGCGTTTATAGCACCGTGATTACTAACTCAGTTAAGTGTTTAGTTGCTGCATATGCGTTGATGTTCATGTTGATATAGAGTTGTTTATACAGATTCAAAGAAAAGCTTTTAGTATTAAAGTTGTTCGGATGTCTGGGTTATACCGTATCTACCCGTACATAGCACAAAAGTTCCTTTACAGTAGTAATAGAGTTAGTGAGAGTGGCAATGGGACTTAAGTAAGCGATGGTGGGGTGGCGATATAAGAATCAGATGAAGTGTGGTAACTAGCCCTGGGCAAAGTTCAGTCCATTAAGCTCACTGGCAGTATTTACAAACTCTGTACAGTCTACTAAGGCAATCCACACTTATACCACAGTTTCTAGCCCCTCACCTACCCCTCTGTTGCTTTCCCTTTCACTGCCTCCCCAGGCGGCCTTTTCCACCTCTTCTTCAAGTTCCTCTTCTACTTGAACTCTGTCTCTCAATGGTGCTTGTAGAGCTTAGAGCACCATGCATTTTGCTGGGTGTCTCCAATCTGCCAGAGTATGAAAGGGGAATTTCGTGTGACTATGTGTTTCATCTATTGTTGGGCACCGCCAGGCAGTAGGTCCTGAGTGAACAAAAGGGGAGTCCATGAAAGCCAGAACTCAGGCCTTTCTTCATAGTAAATATGTCTTCCGAGGTGATGTTTTGACATAAGGGACAATCGGTTTTGGGTTTCACTTTCTCTTCGGACCTTTCTTGTAGATGGCTGCTGCTGAAACCAAAGTGGAATCTGCACTCGAGGCTGCTGTTGGCATTGAAGTGGAATCGGTACTGGAGGCTAATGCTGGCATCAAAGGGGAACCTGTATTCGACATACTGGTTCTCGACAGACTCAGGGCACTGGCTACCGCTATGGACGTAGTTATATCATACCTACGCCATATTCCGGTACCCACTCCAAGAAGGTGGAATTAAACTTTGGTCTTTAATTGTTCGCTTGATAGTCACTCTCGTTAACTCTATTACTACTGCAAAGGACCCTTTGTGCTATGTACGAGTAGATACGGTACCGATGGTGGAGGAAGGAACAGCAAAAGAGTCGCTGGTTTGAGCCTGCAACTTGAGCGTTTATAACACTGCAGGTTTCGAACCTGCACCTGGCGTTTATAACGCCTAGTGTTTGTAGCACCAGGCTCAGCCAGCTAAGCTAACTGATCGGCTGTGTATGTACTGATTTCCACCATGTAGTTATGGACTGCGACTGGTTCCACGACTTGAGCTACGTAAACGTAGGTCTCAAAGGATAAAAGAGTGAGCGCAACGGGCTTTAAACTTGTGGCCTCGGCCATACCATTCATCGAAACTAACCCACAAAACAAACAAATGCCTCTCCCCAACATCATCCACTACCATCCCCCCTCACACAAACCCTCCATTAACCCTCAAATTCTGCCCCATAACCCACCCACTCTCCTTAGAACTCAAAAACGCCACCACCTCCGCAATATCCTCCGGCTCTCCAATCCTGCCCCTGGGATTCGTGCCCCGAATCATCTTCAACGTCTCCTCACTCTTCCCATTAAAAAATAATTCCGTCGCCGTCGGACCCGGCGAAACAGCATTCACCGCAATATTCCTCCTCCCCAAATCCTTACTAATCCCCCTAACCATCTGCTCCACCGCTCCCTTCGTGCTCACATACAACGTGTACCCGGGCGTGAGCGTACTCGCCCTCGTCAGCGACGTCGAAAAGAATATCACGCGTCCAGAGCCGTCTTCGGGGATATACGGGGCTGCAGCCTGGGTGATGAAGAACGGGCCTTTGACGTTTGTGTTATAGCAGCGATCGAAGATTTCTTCTGTTGTTCCAGCGAGGTCGGCGGATGGCATCCAGCCTGCGTTGAGAACAAGGATGTCGATGCGGGAGTATTTTGCGACGGTTTCTGAGACGAGACGCTGGCATTCTGAGACTTGCGAGACGTCGGCACGGATGGAGAGGTGGGTTTCGGGGCGGGGGAGGGAGGCAAGGACAGATTCGGCTGCGGCGGAGGAGGAGGCGTAGTTTATTACTACTGTTGCGCCGCGGGCGGCGAGGGTACGTGCAATTGAGGCGCCGATGCCTTTGCTGCTGCCGGTGATGAGTGCGATTTTGCCGGTGAGGGATGACATGATGGGAAGTGTTGATGATGATTTGGTAGTGTGAATTGAGAAGATAGTAGTCGTGTCCGAAGGCCGCTTTAATACCCTCTTCACTCGGCCCCCGCTATGACGTATGACGACGGTTCCCCCGTATCGCGGATTTCGGATATCGAGGTACAGATAGATGCCTGAATGCATGCCGATTTGAACCTGTGTAACGCGGATATAGCGACCATGAAACGGCTATCAGCCGTGCATGAACCAACCATGTTCTTCCCCCGTTACGAAGGATCGCCCTATCCCTAATTCCGACGCACGTGGGGGTTTCCGCTGCGGATATAACAAATAAAAGCAAAGTCAAAATCTTTTCTAATCTTCCTACTTCCTGTATTCGAACCTGCGTGACAAATATCGATGATCAGCGATCACGGGCGAGAAGTTATGATGGGGCCCAATCATTGGTACACCAGATCGTGCGTGCGTGCGAAGGAGCAGAAGACTCCAAAGTAAATATACTCCCCACAACCATCACTCGCTAGCAGGAACACAAAAGCGATATGATTTGCCTTCACCTCCACGGGTAGCAAAAGGGTGATCTCTAGCTTAATCGTCACGACGTGGTACTGCTGCAAGAAACAGCGTGATGTAGGTTCGAAACTTGCAGTATTCAATGGTGGTATAAACACCAAGCTCACAGGTGAAAACCCCCGGAAATTGCTTTTGGTCTTTTCGGTGAGCTTTAATAGTCTGGGCTTGGAATCCGATACTACAGGAATGAGCATCCATCATAACAATAAGAGATCTCTTGGCTTTGATAGAAGACATAGCGTAGAAAATGCCGCGGGCTCGAAACCTTCAGTGCTATAAACACTACAATCACAAGCTCCAAACTTGTAGAGGTTACTCTTTTGCCCTTCTTACCAGTCGTACACTCAACGAATAACCTGTACACCCTGGGCCTTTTTCTCGTGTCCAGACGAGGATGCTCTGCTCTAAGCTGGATGCACCATCCGTATCTACCTTAGTTTTGGCACGAGGAAACCCGTCGTCGCCGAGCTTTGCAGCAGCTCAAAAAATTACACTAGAAATCCACACTACCATGGCCGAAACCAACGCATGTATAACAGCTGAGTACTTAACTTAGCTAGCAAGCCTGGTGCTGGAAATACTAGACTAGACACGGGTTCGAAACCTAAGATGCTAAAAACACCGAATAATAGGTTCGAAACCTGAGATGCTAAAAACACCGAATAACAGGTTCGAAACCTGGCCATGGACACTGAAACCTACAGTGCTACAAACACTAGTACTAGAATCACAGGCTCAAACCCTTACAATAAGATCGCAGGCTCCAAACTTGCCGAGATCACTCTTTTAATTTCGCATCCTCTTTACCGATCACACACTCGAATCCTTTTTCTCGTCCCCACACCGATGCACCATCCATCTTTAGTCTGGACACCAGAAACTACAGTACATTACCATGAATGAAACCAATTCGTATGTAACAGCTGAGCATTTAGCTTAGCGGGCAATCATGGTGCTGGAAACACTGGGTGCTGTAAACACTAGGGCGGGTTCGAAACCTGGAGTGCTATAAACACTGGAATCACAGGCTCAAAACTTGGGCTTGAAACCAACAATGCTATAAACACTAGGCTATAAACCTACAGTGCTATAAACACGGAATTACAGGCTAGAAACCTTGTTAGCTGAGCTCGAAGCCTATGTACAGTACTGTAAATACTACCTAAACGTCGCAGACTCGAAATCTCCTTTTGCTCGGGCGGCTACATTTTGCAATTTGCAGATTACGGGCTTTGCTTATAATTTTTATATATGACCAGAGCTGATCATGAAATTCAAGTTCGTACTTGGTACCAAGTTTACAGGCTAATAACCTTAGTCGTCACTTTTATGTCTTTTTTGTGATTTAATAGTCTGAGAACACTACTTACAACGGGAATGAGCATACGAGCCTAGAAAGCAAGCATGTTGCCAAAAACAGCATGAGGTAGGTTCGAAACCTGCACTGTTCATTGGTCCCAGAAACATCACAACACAGGTTCGAAACCTACCGTCCCACAGGCTCCAAACCTGTGGTTACTCTTTTTCATGCACACTGGGTGAGGGGTATTTGGTGGGATTAAAGCTCACTATGGAGTTTAACTGCATTGGAACTACTGCGCGCGGACAAGAAATACCCAGTCAGCTATTCGCATTCCATTTATGATCATCAAAACATTCCGAGCATTAGGTATCATAAACTACAAATCTCCCTCCTCTCAAAGCCTAAATGTAATTGTCTTGGTCGTCAAAATTCCTCCAACCCCCAGATGGCATTAAATCTTCCAAAACCACTATTCTTCACCCCACCATGCGGCACCGCAACCTCATCATATACCGTCACACCATTAATATGCACCGCCCTGTTCCCAGTTAGCCATCATCCATCCCCCATCCCACTCAGTCACAGAGAATAACTTACCCACTCTCAATCTCCTTCGCAATTCTAATCCCCCTCGCCAAATCCGTTGTCCAAATACCAGCACTAAGTCCATACTCTGTATCATTCGCCATCTTTATCGCCTCTTTCTCGTCTTCATATTCCACCACCATTACCACCGGACCAAAACTCTCCGTGTGCCATAGGTCCATGGAGGTGGTAACGTTTGTCACGATCACGTTGTGGTGTTCGTTTGGGTTTTGGTATTTTTCAGGCTGGGGGTGGAGGGTAGCGCCGGCGGCAGCGGCCGAGGAAAGGAGTTCAGAAACGCGCTTTGTGCCGACTGCTTGGATTAGGATTTGCGAGGAGCCGTACATTGCCTTTGCGGCGGCTTGTAGTGCGGTTGTGAACGGGGCGGAGATGCTTTTGTGGACCAGGATCTTTTCCGAAGACATACAGATTTGCCCCGCCTTTTGTGCGTTAGCATTGTCTTTACCGTGGGGGGGTGGGGGGTGGGTACATGATGAAAAGCACCAAACGCAGCTCCCTTAGCCGCTTTCTCAATATCTGCATCCTCACAGACAATAACGGGAGCCTTCCCTCCAAGTTCCAACATAACAGGTTTCAAATTCCTCCCGGCACATTCCGCAATCTTTCTCCCTACCGCTGTGGAGCCGGTAAAGTTTACCTTTCTCACTTCGGGCGAGGAGATGAGGGCGGTTGCGATTTCGGGGGCGTCCTCGCGGGTGTGCCCGATGAGGTTTACGGTTCCGGCTGGGAAGCCCGCGCGGTGGAAGATCTGTGTGACGAGGAAGTGGGTGCGCGGGGAGAGTTCGGAGGATTTTAGGACTACGGTGTTGCCCGTGGCGAGGGGGTAGAGGACTGAGCGGAAGCAGAGGATGATCGGGGCGTTCCTGGTGAGAGGGGGGTTAGTGACGCAGAGAGGAAGGGAGGAGGAGGAGGATACCAAGGAGCGATAGCAAGTACGACGCCATACGGCTCTCTCAGGATCATAGAAGTAACGTTGGGATCATCATTTGGTGGGAGTCGTCCCTCGATGGTAGTAATATATCCCGCGACACCTTTCAACATCGCGACACTTTTTGCAAGATTCAACTTACACCAACTATCTTCCGCCGCGGTCTCTAGCTTCATCACATCACAGATCTCGGGCCCGCTTTCTTCTAGGAGCTGCGCGGCCTTCAGGATCAGATCCCGACGGGCCGGGATGGTGGTTTTTTTCCATGCGGGAAAAGCGGCGGCGGCAGAGGCGACGGCGGCAGAGACATCGGCTTGGGACGCGGCGGTGCTGTTCCAGATGTGTTCGCCGGTGCGAGGATTGTGGACGGGGAAGGTTTTGGGTCCGGTAATGGGCTTGGAGTCGATTAGGAGGGGGACTGTGTAGGAGGGGTCGGGCTGCATGATGGCGGTGCGGTGTGGTTAAGCTTTTGTGGGAAAGGAAGTGCTAGCTAGTATGCTAGCAAGAGCAGGTCCGGGGGATTTATACATTGCGCAATGTAGTGGGGTACATCTGTACAGTACATCTACCCCGCGGTACGTACTCTCAGTGGTGCAAAACTTCGGCTTGTGGACTCAACCCCGCCCTACACCCTACCGCATCTTCATGCCGAAGATCCATGTCACAGGGGACGACGGGTAGCAGCTTCGCCATCTAGTCGAGGCGTCGTGGATTAGGGGTCTGTCATACTCTAAATAGAGTGAATACAGTATGATTAAAACAAAACAAACAAACAAGATCCATGTCACTCCGGAACATCCCCCCGGCTTAAAGTGATGTTTGGAGTTAGCACCGTGTCTCAGCCTTAACCTTGGCCGGGCGGCAAATTTTCCGTTAATGCGGGGTGACGAACAATTGCTTTGCTGAGCGCATTTAGGGCCAAAACATGGCCAGTGGATGCGTTGGGGAACGGATGTATATCGATATTCGATCAGGGCTGCATCCCCTTGGCCGTTTTCATGCAAAAATGATTAGGCGCAGCTCAGTCAAACATCCTGATTTCCCACCAGTGTGTGCTAGAAAGTTTCCTAACCAAGGTAGGTACAATTGGTGTTTTTGCATCAAATATACAGACGGGCGAGCGGATGGAGATCAGAAACTTTATCGGGATTTGAACCAACACCGTGCAGACAGTTGTTGAAATCGTTGGGTGATGGGATTCTCCTCGGAGAAAATTAGGGACTTTCAGGTGACCAGTTATCGAGTTAAGGTGGTATCGACGTATCTATCACATCCAGGATCCGCTGCGTTTCCAGACGGCAAGATTGAATGTCCGCTTGCATGTTAACGAATCGTCGGTTGTTTGTTTCGGCGAGTACCACCGTGACTTAGAATGTTTTACATTTATTTATGTAGGGCGTGATCGTTTTAGACAGAGCATGCACTCAGGATGCATCGCGGTTCAGGTTAAAGTCCACGAGTGCTCCAGCTACAGGGACTCATCGAGATATCTGGAGCTCGAGTTGTAGTTCGCTCCAGAAACGCTACTACATTACGTTCGGACAAGAGATCGCTCACGCGTGACCAGGGGCTAGGTTTCCTCAATGCAATCCCGTAAGCTCTGAACATGTTCCCCGTGTGTAAATTGAAGTTTCTCACACCACAGACACCGGGTGCACGTGAGTAGAGTATGGTGCGTATTTAGATGTTGTTTCTGCTGCGATCGATACTGTCCCCATTTTGTGGGAGTCTGCAGGTAATATAGATGTGAGTGTCGATTTCAGTGCTCGTGTTCTTGTTCCCAGATTTTTTCTCGTTATTTGTGAAACAGTTGTCACACTAGATGATCAACATGTCACATACTAGCTGAGGTGATCAACTTAGCAAGAGGAAGTGTCACGCAGACAAACCTGCGTATTCATGCAAGGTCAAAAATGCGGCCTATCAATATCATCTGAGGTCTCAACGGCTGCAGTCACAACATCCAAGAATAAAAAGCGATAACCGCAGATTTTCAGCCTGGAGGTTTGGTATTTACACCACCGATTACAGGTTTCGAACCTGGTTCATGGTGTTTCCTACACCATTCTTTCAAGGCTAAGAGATCACTTTTTTGTTACTTGCGATAGCGTTAAAGAATGTTCGAACCCAAAAGGACCTTTAAGTGTCAGCCAACAAGTGATGCTCGTGGGAGGAAGATTTCCTCTATACTCTCGCTCTCTATCAAGTAAAAATTTCTTTGCGCCTCCCTTGTTTTCCACCATCAAGTTTCGAACGCTTCAATCAGCAGAAACAGATGTCTAGCCTAACTGGTGCTTAAAACACCAGGTGCTGTAAACACCGGGTTCGAAACCGCAGGTCGGTGCTGTAAAACACCAAGTGCTATAACTACCCAGGTTCAAAACCTACCGAATTCTTTTTGCATGTGGAAATGGGAGCCGGCAGGTAAAATGAACGAAAATGTGAGGGAAAATAAACAATCACCTCAGATTCAAGCCTACATCCTGTTGTTTCTAGTAGTTCGAAACCACAAAACCTCACGGTGCTAGAAAAACTTGAGTTAAAACCTCGTAGTGCTCAAACTTTTGCTCTTCCAAGTCTCTATACATACAATACTACAAATAACCACATATATCAAGAACCACCCACTTACCCGAGTTGGTGTTATAAACACCAGGTGCTGTAAACACTGGGTTCGAACCCAAGGCAGGTGAGGTTCAAAATCTCATAGCGCGCTCTAAACGTTGCAGGTTAAAAACTTGCAGTGCTGTAAACACAACTGAGGTTGTAGGCATTGAATGCTCTTTTTCTGGTCTGGGCCGTAACTAGCACAGAGGCAGAAACGATACTATTTCAGTGGGCAGCCGCCATGGTAAAAGAAAGCAAAAAGTGACATCCGTAGGTTTTTTCCACCCCGGAGGTTTGATGTTTAGAACACGAATCGAGCAATGTAGGTTTCGAACCTATATCATGATGTTTCTTGCATCATGCTCGAGCTCAGCTTTTAAGGCTAAGAAATTTTCTCTTGCAAAGCATATTATATTAGCCAATATATTTATTACACCGCCGGGATTCTGAAACTATTCCGAGCAGACGGTCGCCAGTTCTGCCACACGTAAAACAAACGCATGTAAAATTGATGACGTAGGTTTCAAGCCTGGGATCTTGGTGTTTTATAGCACCATTAGTCAATCCGTGCAGGTTTCGAACCCACAATTAGGCGTTTCTCGCACCATTCTCAGCTTTCAAGGCTAGGAGATCTCCTCTTACTAAACCGATCATCTCAACCAGTATATTCATCCAGTATGACATACTGCGGGCGGTCACCATCGCCAGAGTTGACAGCCATATATAAAAAAGCAAAAATCGATAACCGCAGGTTTCCAGACTAGGTCCCTGGGATCTTGATGTTTTGCAGCACCATTAATCCGTGCAGGTTTCGAACCCGCAATATGGTGTTTTATAGCACCATGCTCAACTTTCAAGGCTAAGAGATCTTCTCTTGTTAAGTTGATCATTTTAGCCAGTATTTTCATCCAGTGTGACACACCGTGCCCGAACTGTTTCGGTCACTTGTGCCTGAATTGACTGCCACATATAAAGAGGAAAAAAGTGATGACCGCAGGTTTTCAACCTGGGTATTTGGTGATTTATAGCACTAATTGAGCAATGCGGGTTTCGAACCTGCAATTAGGTGTTTTTTGCACTATATTCAGCTTTCAAGGCTAGGGGATCTCCTATGCTAAGTCAATCATATTTCGTCAAGTGATCTTGCGAAATCAGGAAAGCGAGGGCAATATCAGCCTGTATATTCATCCAGTGTCTTACCGGGTTTCCAAAACTATTGCGGTCACCAGGTGCAGAATTGACTGCCACATATGAAGAGCAAAAGAAATACAGGTTTCCAGCCTGTGATCTTGGTGTTTTATAGCACTAATTGAATAATGCAGGTTTCGAACCTGTACCATGATGTTTCTTGCACCACGCTCAGCTTTCAAGGCCAAGAGATCTCCTCTATGTAAATCGATCATCTTAGTGAATGTGAGCATCCAGTGTGACACAACGGTTCTCAAAGTAATTCCAGTTGGGGGCCACTTTTCTCGTGCCCAGCCTAATGTGGTCCGGTCGCAAGCTCCCTCCCTCACCACTCCTCCGCGTGCGAGGAACGATCTAAGCGGAGAGAGGCTGGTTATGAGAAAATCGGTCACCATCAGTGCCAGAGTTGACTGCCACACGTAAAAGAAGTGCAAAAGCGGTGATCGCAGGTTTCCTGCCTGAAGGTTGGTGTTTTGAGCACCATTGATCAGCCCAGGTTTCGAACCTGCAATTAGTGTTTCCTGCACCATGCTCTAACGGCTAAGCTAAGAGTTTCGCTTCGTTGTGATTTGAAGATGTTTGACTGTGAGCTGTGGAAGAATAACTTTAACTTGTAACTGGAAACCCGTAGATTTATTCAAGCACCCCGCGAACTTGCATATTGCGATTAAAGTGACAACGAGTGTAGGGGGGGATGCGAGTTAAGTGTCAGCACCACCTCTCATCCGTTACGGTGGGTGCTGCGCTCTATAGAACTCAAATACAGTAGAGTAGAGACGCCGCGCTTTGTCCATGATGGAGAAATCGGGACCTTCACCTATGGAAAGAAGCGGCAGCGGGCAATATCAAAAGAGATATATATAGCAGTTTGGAGCGCTTGAGGCGGCATCTACGCATAGGTGGCTTGAAAGGTACAACCACAAAAAAAAATACCAATGACTGCGCAGCAAGACAAAAGAGTGATTACCTCAGGTTCAAGCCTGCGATCTTGATGTTTTTAGCACCCGGTTGTTTATCACCAGTTGAGTTGGGAAATTCTTTCGACTGTCATGAATTACTGAACATCCAATCCATGGTATATCCGGTAGAGAAGTCTTTCACTACCTAATATCGAGTTGTAGGTACAATTTGTGCAAGTCCGTGTCATCAACCAAACTCTAATTTTTGTCGACAATCACTCACCTCCTCCACTCTGTACAACACCACTCACCACCCCCACCACATTGTGTTTACCATAACATAAGCTTGAGTATTGCATTCTTTGATTGTAGCTAGTCCAAGCTGATCAACAGAAACAAACCGATACGGAACGAAACTGAAACGAACCAAAACGGGTCAAAACTTCAGCATCAATACTGCTTCAAACATACTGAGTCCTTCTAACAGGAGGGTCGAAACGAAACGAAGCACCGGAAAGACAAAGGGGAGAGTCTCGAAAGGGCGTAGTGAAAGGGGTTAAACTTCTCCTCTGCATCCTTTCAGGCCGTGCCAACTACACTGGAGCTGTTTTACGGGGGCGGCCTTTTTCATGAGTTGATTCAAGTCCAGTAATTCCCAAGGCCCACTACGCTGAGGATGAGGGAGACCATGAAAATTGTAGCGACTTGGAAGAGACAGTCTAGTTGAGAAGCTCTCCTTACCTCAGAAAGCTGACTTATTGGGTTGTAGCTCGTTGTTTTCGTTATTTCGAGTTCAGCTAGCAGCAGGATGCGATTCCGCCAGCGGATGTGCATTCATCTCTGAACAGGTTCTCTGGGAGGAATATAGAGGTCAGGCATGGTACATTGTCCTGATAATAGACTGCTGTGGTTCGGATCGTTCACCCGAAGCTGTATGCAGATCACTTGTGACTTTTCTTGGATGGTTACTGTCTGACTCTGCAATTGGCTCCTTATCCTCTTGGTCCCATAATCGTTAATCTTTGTCTCGTGCCCAGGCTCCAGTGGTGTTACCACTTTTGGCTGATCTCGGTATCACCAGCTTATACTGTACTCCCCGCTCTGTCACTACACAGGTATGTAGTATTATTGGTCTGCCCATTGATACGGAGACAGAACGAGCCTAAGTAGTATGTATTAACTGAAATTGATCGAAGTTCGATCAGCAGCCCGAGCAATAATTAATGCCAATCGACAAATGAAGGCAGAAGATATCATGCAATATCTCGCCCCCGCATCTGCCGGCTGCCTACAGCGCCTCTCTCGGATTCCGGCAAACTCGCATCATGCAGCCAAACCATCGGTCTGCGGTGCATCGTATCAACCCTTACCCACTTCAACCACCATCCTTCCATCATGTACCGTCCTCCCAAGCGAGCGCGGGACAAGCCCATGGATATCGACAAGACTGCTAAATCTGCCTCGGCGAGTGAATTCGATCAGCTAAGCATTCTACCGTGTTTTCCGGGTCGCAAACCTATGCTAGATACATCAACGACTCAGTAACTTGCGATAAACTGCATAGGCAACTGATCAGACTCATCATTGGACTGGTTTCGCTCGATTGCGACATCCCCTGGGTTCAGGTCCTTCACCGCTGTTGATTTCTGCATTTGCATTTACACATCAGTAGGAATACCCATGTGCCCCGCGTTGATATCGTATGTAGCTAATACCTAGGCAATCTTTTCCCTCGCCACATTGAGCGAATACGAATGCAATCCATTCACAAATTGTGCTGCACACAGCGTCACCGGAAAGAGCTCATCCGAGCAGCGAAAATGTGGGCCTGGAACATAGCCGCAGCGGCCAGCACATCCCGCCCATGGTAGATTCATGAGTTTCTGATAGGTAGTTATGTACTAGCTATATCCAGGTTGCTAGAGTATATATATCTCAAGAATCCTTCGCTAGTTAAGTTCAAGAAACTCAAGCTTTTCCAGTTATTCTACGATACGCTCCACATACTACTCTATGTATGTTCCAATGTTGATTGAACATCATGGCATCATCTCTTCCTCCTGGTGGGGAAGTAGAGGACACTGCATGTCCTTCCAACCTTCGCTTGAGCCGAGGATGTCCACCTACCAGAACCTCCGAGTACAAGAGAGCAGGAATACCGGAACACCGCCGCCGCCCAGATCTTGACCTTCGCTTCGATTCAAGTGGTTTATCTACATCTACACTGGAACTACGCTTTAGTACTTGTTTAGCGCGCTAATCCACGCGAGAGCGCGCTCCCTAAGGCAACGGCGCGGATTATCTAGTTGAACCGCTTATTTAGTTCACTTGCCACATCTTCCATTCCCAAAGCTTCCCATTGGTCATTCCGGTCGGATATCCCGAAAAAGTCTCTTTCCTTTACCTTTATCAGATTTGGCGCCATATATTAGCGGCTATCGTCAAATCCCAACGCCACGAAGTAACATACAGGAACCTAATGATCGCCGCATTTGGGCCATCTCCATGTTTCTACCACCGTATTCAGTCTCGGTGGCAAGATTCCATCCCTTTCGTGCAGCGCGGGGAAAAAATCTGGACCCGCACACTACCTTTTCTTCTGCCCATTTATACAGCAGCATTCCTCCACTCGTTTACTTCCAACTCAGCCGCGCAAACTCTCATAGTTGACGTCTCTTCCTCCTCTCTTCTCTCAGTATGAGACCGCGATATCTCCTGGCTCTTTGGTCGGGGTTGCAATTGCCAGTCCATTGGATCATGAGCGACGTGACGCTGCTCCTGCTGTCGACGACAGCCCCATCGAAGAGCGCCAAAATTATGGAGAGAACCAAGGGATCATCACTAAATATGTCACTAAGTATAAGTGGACCAAATACGTGACAACTACGAAGTGGGCCCCAAAGTCTACAGTAATCAAGATCCAATATGTCACTGTCAACAAGCCGAAGCCATGCCCAACTAAACGTTTAATATTCACATTGACTAGGACGAAGGAGATTCCTACTACAGTAAGTAGTGTCTGATTTGGGGATACACGCACGCATGCTGATGGCGGTTGCTGCAGATTACGATCTCAGGAGATACTACTACGGTTACTTCGGCCTCGACCACCACCACCACGGCGGCACGAGCTACGATCACAGAAACCTCAACCACTACAGAGTTGCAGCCTACGACGATCACAGAGAATTCAAACACCACCACTACGGAGGCACAGGCTACTACTACCACTGAGACATCGACCTCAACCTCAACCACACCACTATCGTGTCATCCACCACACTTACCGAGACTTCAACTTCGACCACAACCACAACCACCACCGAAGTACAGCCCACAACGATTACTTCAACCGAGACCTCGACGACCACTTCAGTGTCATCTACAACACTCGCCGAAACTTCTACAACCACAGAAGTTTCATCCACAACACTCACGGAGACTCCAACTACCACCTCGGTGACATCCACAACAATCACCGAAACTTCGACCTCAGCTACCACCACTACCGAAGTACAACCCACAACCATCACAGAGACCTCCACCTCCACCTCCACCTCAACTACCACCGAGGTTTCATCAACAACGCTCACGGAGACATCAACCACTACACAGGTTTCATCCACAACGATCACTGAGACTTCGACCACCACGCAAGTACAGCCCACGACGATCACAGAAACCTCAACCACCACCACGCAAGTATAGCCCACAACCATCACAGAGACTTCCACCACAACTGCCACCCAGACCGTCACCACCTGTGCTAATCAGCCTTCTTCGTGCACCACTGCAACTGGCGAGAGAGTTGCCAACGGCGGTTTCGAGACAGGCTCTGCTACAGCCAGGGGATCATGGACCATCACCAACTCAAACAACTATAACTCCGTAAACAGCGGCATGTTTACTGGTAACCCATAGGCCGGCTCTAGAGCCTGGCGCTCTAGATTCAATGGCAGCGGTGGCTCCGTCACGATCACACAGCGTATCACCGTGTGCCCTAGTACCACGTACAGGGCCATCGGATACTCAAAACAAGAAACCGCCGGCCTCTTTCATTGTTGATGGCGTGACAGGACAGACTATCACCCCTGGTACTTCTGCATACACCCAGGCGAGTTTCACGGTAACGCCCACAGGTTCCGAAGCGGTGTTGGATATTACTATGAGTTGTAGCCAGGGTGGCGCGACTAATGAATTATACGTGGACTCGATTTCTGTAATGGCTGTATAGGGAGTGAGGCAAGAAGGGGGGGATTTTGATGCAAAGGTATTTATTTGAGCGGATATGTAATTTATTGCTTGATATACCATCTAGTAAATAGTGCTTCGCTGGAGTTTTTCATTCTGTAGGTTATTCCCTTGCTAGGAGTGCAGCCTGCGGGTATAATACGGACATCTAACCGTATGGTGCTTGACCAACGCAGTTATGACTTATACCCGTAGCTTCTTGATTACCACACGTGGTAGCATCAGGAGCATCGCACAGGTTCACTGTTTCTCAGGAAAAAAACCGGTCCGCTCTAGTTTCTGTAGTTTGATTTACTCACTCTGATTCCTTCGAAGCGCCCTTTCAAGTTCCCGACATCTTCAGGCTTCCCTAAGATATATCGACTATTGACCTTACCGTCCAGACACCATGGGTGTGTAGGAAAAAAACCTAAGGCAACCCTGATCTCCCAGACAATGTGAAGTTCGCTCATGGTACAAGATTGCACTTACTGCCTCGGCATCAGGAGAGGGATAAGATATTTCCCATCTCATCCCACCAACCAAGCTAGGTGATAATTTAATACCTTGATGGAGAGTTCACATATCAGGATTAATCAAAAGCCACCGGGGGCACATTATCCTCTCTTTCCATGTATGCGTCCCAACCACCTCCCCTCCGCAGGTGTGAAATCTTCAACCATCATACCCAACTCTATCACGTTACGATCTTAGTACCTGTATATATCGTTCATACACATACACCCCCCCTTTTTTCTTCTTCTCAGCAATTGAACACGGGATGATGGGTGATAGCCCATGACCCTCTGTCCCCACATCCTCTACCTACCTATCACCACATCACCCAAAACATCCCCCTTATGGCCCATCCGATCCATGTCTTAACTACTACTTTGTTCATACCAACTCACAATCATCACAAACCCATCTCCAAGATCCCAACCAAAACCAAACAATGATGTTTTGAACAGTATCCAGTATCAGTAATTCCCCAAGACTTAAAAACCCTTGGGCCGGCGGTACCCGGAGGGGAGGGGGGGGGGGGGGGGATGTAGAATATTCCGTGTAAGAAGTCACTCAGGAGTCACGACGGGGCTGTTGTTCTTTATGGGAGATAGGATAGGGGGCCGTCGTGAGTTGGATACTTAATTATAAGTATATACAAACAAAATCAACCTATTCTACATCTGTATCTCCTGCCGGGCGGGGGGGTGTTGGTTAGTTAGTTGGTTTGTGTATACAAATTTTCGAAACCTTGTTTGTGCATACTCTCATGCCTATTTCTCCTTACGAGCCTGGCGGGAAAAAAAAAGGGCTAGGAAAGAGGGAGGGGTTGTTTGCGCGGTAAAAAAGCCTTGGACGGGGGAGAGGCACGAGTACAAAAAAAAAACGCGAATGACAGAAAACGCAAATGCCCCCAGGGCAATAAGATATTTTTTCTAGCAACCTTAATGTTGTTACACAGTCTTTCAATTTACTGGGTTAGGTTTGCATTGTAGTTTGCAGAAAACTTTTGGCTCTGGAAACAAATGATGTGATGAGTGATTTATCGCCAAGATGTAACTCCATAGATTGCTAGACATTACATTTTGATGTGTCGTCGATCACTCCAAATTATGAACACATCATAGTAGTCATTACATTTTGATGTGTCGTCGATCACTCCAAATTATGAACACATCATAGTAGTCATATATTATCACTCACTCAAGAAAACTCCCCCAACTTTCACTTTCACTTTACACAGGACAGAAGGACGGAAACCGGTAATCCATCAAGGATAGTTCCCATGTATGAAATTCCCCTACTCAAAACACACACTACCTTTAATACCCACACTTTGTATCCCAACGCACGCGCACACACAAAAGCATAGAAGAAAGAAGTACCAGCATAGCAATAAAAAAAATACGTAAAACCCGCGTAAGAATCACCGTGCCCCCCTCCCTATCAACAACCTCCCTCTGATCAAAGGCTTTCCCCGACCTCTACTCCTCCCACGTTGGCTCTCCTAGAACCGAAACTCTCCCTTCTCACTCGTATTATGTCTCGACAAAGACTTCGACACGGGACTTCCCTCCCTCCCCGGCGGCGGCGCGAAGTAGAGACTGCTGCTTCCCGCAGTCTCGCCGTAGCCTGGTGGCGGTAGATTGGGTACGGATGTAGACCGTCCGCTCGGCGGACCGGCATATGGGCCTCCGAGTGGGCCGTCACCCCAGCCAAGTGGGAGTCCGTCGATTTGTGTTGCTCCTGGCGACGATGATGGAACGACGACTTCACCGCCTCCACGGACTTTGCCGACTACCATTCCTTTTGCAACACCTAGATGTGTTAGTTTTGACGGAGACGGGAGGAAAGGGAGAGACAAACCTCTGACTACAGCGCGCCGAGAGACACCAGAAGCATCGATATACACCAACCCAACGTTCTTGAAGGAGCCTGTGAGATTCCTTGCCACGCCGCCTGCTTCCTCACCGTACCTATGTGTAACGACATGTGTGGCAGCCTGGGAGCTGGAGTTGAGAAGGGTTTTGGAGGCGTAATCGATGCTGTCTGCGACGGTTGAGAAGGCGATGAGGGATTTGTTCAGGATGTTTGGATTCCTTGGTTTCCCGCGTTCCGTACTCTCTTTGTCTTTCCGTGCCAACTTTGCGCCGGCGTTTTGCGCCAGCGTTGTTACCTTCCCCACTGTCGCGGAGGAGAATTTGGCAGCGGTGGAGGTGAGAGTGTGGACTTGCTGGAAGCGCTGGTGGGTCAAGGGTTGGAAGGTCATGGGTGTTGCGTTGGGCTGCGTTTTCTCGCTGAATGTGCGCGCGCCTGTGACCATAGCATTGGAGATGTAGGCTGAGGTCGTGACGATGAGGCGGGAGACGGTGGCGGCGGTTTGGACGAGTGAGCTGTTTTGATAGGCGGGGTCGGAGGCATCTCTAAGGTAGTCGGCGGTGCGGACCTGGGGAAATGGATGTCAGCATTGGACCGGATACAATGTTTTGAGGTCATCACTATAGCTGTCTAAGAGAAGGAGAAGATAAACATCTGTAGCAGCTCTCAATGAGCTACGTCAAAGATATGTGAAGGAAATGCAGCAAAAGAGACAGGAACAGCAACAGATATCGTGACGCAAAAGATGAATTCCGGGACGCTTACCATTACAGGGCCCCTCTCTCCATTCTCAGGAAACGTGATTTCGACGGGATCTAAAACCTCGAGATCATCAGTCCACTGTGTAGTATCATCATCCTCATCAACATCCCCATTATCACCACCCCTCAACCTCAACCCACTCTCATTCCTCGGATCAAAAAACGCACCCTTACTCCCAGGAACAACTCCAATAGAGCTAACCTGCGTCTCACCAACCTCATCCCCATTCTCTTCATCCACCAACACCAATCTTCCCGTCCCTCTCTTCTCATCACCATACGTTGTTGACGAAAACGTGCTCGGATCATAAGGCTTTATCCCTGCCGGTTCCCCGCCATTATACGACGCATACCCCGCCTCTCTCGCCTTACCATTCTTCTCCCTCCCATCTCCAAACGGCGAATTAATCAGCGAATACTCATTCTTTCTATAACTCACGAATCTATCCACCTCCGTTTCAAACGACCTAACAATCGCCTCCCAAGTCATACCACGTTTTGCTTCGGCGGGGAGATCGATCCTCGAGTCGCTCTGGGGGATAATATGGTGTAACTCCGGGAACGTAATCGTGATATCCCCAAACTCCGTAGCGAGGATGAATTCGCGTGGGGAGGTTTTTCTGAGCTCGCGCCATGCTTCGATGAGACAGTCTGTTGGGTGGGATTCTTTTTCGTTGTCTGGGGTGTGCTGGAGACGGAGGTAGATATCGTTACCGAAGTCGGTTGGTTGGGAGGAGGAAGTTAGGACTAGGAGGCCTTGGGAGGAGGTGGAGAGTGGGTGAGCGAGGGAGATGGAGGGGAAGGAGAAGAGGATGGTTTCTCTCATTATTGTTAGGTTGGGAGTATGTGTGTGGGGAGAAGGGGAGGTGAGGTTGTTGGTTAACGAAGAGGTGTGTAGCTAAAGAGGAGCTCCTGGGTTTTATTCTGCACTTCTGAAACTACTCCCCCCTTCCCCCTTCCTACCACCACCGAACAACCCAGTGCATTTGTGCGCTTGAATTTACCGTTGGGTGCGTAGTGTGCCCGGTACCGCCGCTTGGCTTCCAGAGCCCTTGGAGGGTGTGGTGGGTGGAACAGATTGGGTGGTGGCAAGAGCAAAAGTACGCGCGTATGGGGAATATTTCGTTGTTAGTAAGGGCTATATGTTGTTGGGCGGCTGTTTCTCCGTAGCTTCGTTTTTTCACGATGGATGCTGATGATCTCGCAACGGCGGCGCTGGCTTCACTCTATCTTGCCTACTGCTGCTGAATGCGGGGCTGCTCCGATAAATAGCAACCCAACCAGAACTAGTAAACGGCGGGAAACATAAAACCTAACCCAAACGCCACACAGCCACATACGTACAACTGCCCGCGAAAACACGCGTCGTCTTTTGTGTTTGCACTTTGAACAAGGCTTTTTGAGTTTGAGCTTTGTGTCGCCGACTGTGAAAAGATTCTCTTCAGGCCCAGATGTCAGCTCCTCACGGGACAGAATTGTGAGTGTAAGGTTCATCAGACGTTTAACGTTTTGATTGGCTGGATGCCGCCAAAGGGATGGATGGAGGGAGGGATGAATGTTGTTGGTTCTGTAACTGGGAAGTACTTTTCGGTTGGACAGTCACTCGAGCGTCCAAATACAATATCCCCTCCCTGTGCGAAGATTCTAGCACACCGACGTCACCCACACCTTTTAATAAAGTTAACGACCGTCAACGCCGTCGCCGACCAATAACTCGGGCCTACACCTTGGCCTAATACCAGTATATATCGATGCCCACATCCCTGCAACGTCCCCAAACACCTAGACTGTTACATACCACAGACACACGGACTTACACCGACGTACACCAACCACTGCGCAAACAATCCCGCACCGAGTAATACGAACGCACAGACTTTACGATACCTACGAGAGTACGATTTGAATACGATGGGTGACGACAACACGAATCAGAAGAAGCGAAAGACGAAGTGGATTACTTCGTATTCCAACATCACCGCGGAGCAAGCAGAGGAAAGGCTAGGCTTCAGATTCCGAACACTTAGAGGGATAGCGGTTGAAGGGATGTTGGCAGATGGAAGGTATGGCGTTGAAGGTCTCGAAGTGGATGCCATCAACAAAACGAAAGAGAAGGTTTACGGCCGCATATTGGAATATCTCAGAGTCGAAGGATATCCTACGGAGGCGGATCCGAGTTTTAAAGAAGTCAACATCAATGACTTGGTTTATGCCATCATCAGTCCAATACTCGACGATTTCATATGCAGTACGGGGCGCAACAATGTACAGTTATTGAGGGAGAAGGAGGTTGTCTCTACAGACGGTCAGACTGGTAGCACGGAGGAATTTGTTGTGGTTGACCTGATTTCGGTGAAAGAAGAAAAGTTTATCCTCATAGTAGAGGCAAAGAGATCTTCTCTGGAACAGGCGATGAAGCAGTGTCTGCTGGCGATGAAAGACATGAGAAACAGCAATGGTGAAGGCAAGGTATATGGCTTCGTTACGACGGGGGAGCAATGGCAAATGCTTGAATATGATGGTACATCGTTTCGAAAGACAAACAGCATAATTGTGGTATTTGATACGATGGGTGAAGAAAAAGAGAAATGGATGAAGGGTTATTCGGTTCTAGTCGACTGTATGTACACAGCGTTGAGCAAGGGAGGCATTAATTGAAGGTGAGTACCGGTGGAGTTTATTACTAGTCATTATTGTTGAGATGGCTAATCATTATTGTTAGGATGACGAGTAATGGAATGTTAATTGAGTGGTCATTGTTAATTGAATGTGTAGTGATTAGAGTCTGTTGCAACGGTTGTTAGGTGAGTGAGATTCCATGAAGGAGTTTATCTGACGATGTTTACTAATATTTATATTCTAGGTGAGATTACCTATCTGTGCGGGGGGGACCCGGCGAAGCTGGGGGGCGAAGCCTGTGTGGGAGTGAAAGTATTTACTTTGTTTTGTTATGTGTTATTTAAAATAATTGAAATGTTTGAGTGAAGCGAGTATAGTATGTGAACGAGCGAGGAACGAGCAAGTGAGATGATTGAAAGGAGAGCGATATAATATAGAAATAATATGAGAAAGGCCTTTGGCTTAGATAATGGATTTTGGACATTTAGGGGTTATGATTCCCCCTAAGTGCTGTCCATGACCGAAGGCTCATAAAGGAACAATCATCTCACTTGCTCGTTCCTCGCTCGTTCACATACTATACTCGCTTCACTCAAACATTTCAATTATTTTAAATAACACATAACAAGGCGTTTGGGGGCATGATATGTGATGCAGGTGTTCTCTACACAAAATGGCAAGCCAAAGAGACTGAGAGGTGAGCGGAGAGTGGAGAGGATGTTTAGCGAGCGCGTCCAGAGATTAGCAGTTTCACACTTGCAATGCATGCAAATGCAAATGCAAATGAAGCCGAATTGCCAACTCCCATTCAGAAAGATGTGTGTGAGTGACATATTGTGCAACCCACCCCCAAGCCACCCCTCTCACGTGCAGTGGCAGCTCTTGACACGACTTCCGCACCTTTCGCGACTGAGAACAATCACTCACAACAACACCACCACCACCACCACCAATCCAACTACAACCAATCATGCCTCCTAAAAAGAAAGCGAAGACAGCTCCCAAAGCTTCTTCCGAAGACACTGCCGCCGCGCCTCCCACCCCGCAAGCTCCCACCACAACCACGCTCGCTGTCCACCCGCCCTCCCCCGTCTTCTCCGACGGCTGGACTGACGAGCAAGAAACCACGCTCTTCAAAGCCATCAGCGTTTACCGTCTCAAACCCGCGGGTATCCACAAACACTTCCGCATCATCGGCATCGCGGAGCTAATGAAGAACCACGGCGTGTCGGGCGCGCACACAGGCATCACCGGTATCTGGGCGAAGCTGAAGACACTGTACAATCTTGAGGGGCTAGATGAGCGCGAAGACGCGCCAGAGGAAGATGCAGATCCCGAGGAAGATTGGCACCCATTTGAGCTCCCCGAGGATATGTATGGGGAGATGATGATGGCGAGAAGGATCGATCCGGATTCTAGGGATAGTCCGTTGAGGGTTGCTGGGGGTGGGAAAAGTGGTTTGGTTCTTGATGAGGAGGATGATACTTTGGATGGTGCGTCGTCGTCGTCGTCGTCGTCGTCGCTCGCTCCGTTGTGGCGTAGAAGTGCGGGAGTGGGAGAGCTAACAGGTCGTATAGAGAAGTCTTCGCGTTCGTCATCGCCTGTGGTAACTTCAACCAGGGGTGGGAGGGGAGGAAGAGGGAGGGGAAGGGGAAGGGGGCGGCCAGGGAGGGGGAGAGGGCGAGGGAGAGGAGGCGCTATTACCGCTGTTGCCGCTTTAGACCGCTCTGAGAAGAGTAGCGAGGAGAAAAGTGTTGCTGCTGCTTCAGATCGCTCAGAGCAAAAGAGTAGCGAAGAAAAGAGCGAGAAGAGCAGCAACGAGGCAAAGAGCGAAGACAAAAGCGATAAGATGTCGATTATATCTCTATCAGATAACAAGAATGATGACGATGACGACGATCAGACAATCGGCGACAACAGCGCTAAGGGAACTGTGGAAAGTGATGTCCCAGATGACAAGGAGGAAGACGAAGAGGATGGCAGTAAGGACGCCGAAGATGAAGAAGACGAAGATGAAGATGAAGACGTAGAGGATGAAGAAGTGGAAGAAGGGGTGGAGGAAGAAGAGGAAGAGGAGGAGGAAGAAGAGGAAGAGGAAGAGGAAGAGGAAGAGGAAGACGACGATGACGACGACGGATCGGTCGGTGTTGTTCCATCAGACGATGGTACCGAAGATGATAAACCAGGAGCTTCTACAAGAGGCCGCGGCAGAGGAAGGGGAAGTAGAGGTAGTAGAGGAAATAGAGGAAATAGAGGCAACAGAGGCGGGCCCAGGGGCAGAGGCGGAAGGGGTAGAGCAGGGCGCGGTTCAAAATCGGCTAGAGATATCAGGAGGAGCTCCAGAAACAAGTAATGTCCAGCCAGCATTGGATATCGTTCTCAGTTTGTTTACATCTCATTGCAAACGGTGTCATTTTATGGGTAGCGGGGTAAAGGCGTTACGGAGAATTGTACTATCACACGTGTATTGTAGCATTTACTGGTCTGTTCTCTATTATACCATCGGAAAACAATCCTACTAATTACATTTGTGGCTCTACTTAAAATTCCACAAGTCCAATAACGCGTCCCCCGTCTCTTCTGTTTCTTGACCTTCAACTCGAAAAAATATCTTTTTCGGAATATCAACCTCCACTACAGGCGCTTTTTTCAGCTCCCGGTTCGTCTCAACATCGAACATCTATCACATATCAGCCCCGTGCTCAGGAACAAGTTTTAAAGAAATACTCACGCTACCGTAACTGTGATCCAAAAAGTCTTCCAGCTGATACCTCTCCTTCGTAAACTGCTCTTTCATAATTCTGCACAGCGTCGCCACATTCGGATGCCAATGGCTCATTAGAGTTTCCAGTTCCCAAACACAACTTTCAATCGCCCTGGTCTGGAGTGGATCCGTTTCATCCTCATCAAACGGATCTTCATAGCCATTTACCCTCCATTCCTCGGCTTCCTCGGCATCCACTGGGATTCGGTGCATCATGTATGTAGTTGCCTTATGCTTCTTGAAGAGGTTGTAGACGAACGGTACAACCACAACAATTGCTCCCGGAGGCGCAGAAAGACACAGCCTGCCCATCTTCTTGATGAAGCTGGCAATGAGTGTAGCGGGGAGATGTGTACTCGCCAAAAAAGTTTCGAGTAGCCGGAAGAACCGGGAACGGTAGCGCACATGAAAGAGGTTGCGGTCGAGCAGTCCATACAGTTTTGTGAAGAAGTTGGGATAGTCAAGGTTTTTGATGGAGATGAGGTGGAAGAGGCCGTTAAGGGCAAGCAGGGATATAGTACCGCCGTGATCATAACATGCGATCAGGAAGTCCATTAGGAGCTGCGGTTTTATGAACGAGGGGACGATGCGACGTTCTGCTGCTAGAAGGACCGCTTTACAGAGTGTAGGTGGGAGTGATTGGCGAAGAATACTGCACCATGTTTCTTGGACGACTCTGCGATGGGCGGACGGCGAAAGAAGGGTAGGCGCTTTGGATTTGCGAGAAGGTTTTGTGGGGAGAGTAAGTGCGTAGAAGCTGTCTATTTCTGTGGTATCGACGGTAGGGAGGTTCTTGAGGAGGAGAAGGAGGTCGGTAGCACCCGTGAGAAGTTCTTTGGGAATGCCTTGGACTTCGTGCTCGTCGATCAGACGTCTGGTTTCGTTAGCAGGGAATTAGCTGTGCCAGAGTAGGGGGAAGGTTGCACTTTATAGCCGTAAAGAATGAGTATCGAACATCATCATAAACATCCACATACTTCTCCACCCACTCCCTCTTTACCTCCTCATCCATATTATCCGCCGCAACGACCCCCCTTACGATCTTATAAAATGTGTCGTTTGGGAAGTAGTATGCCTCACCTTCTGGCACCACATGCGTTCCCTCCTCCTTTACCAGCCTCATAAGTAATGTCAACGCCGTGTTCTGCACACCGCTCTCGTCGTTATTCAGCGATGCGCAAAGCTCGGCGATGTACTCTTTGTACCGCTCCTTCAACCACACCACAGTCGTCGTCTCTTCCTCGGTGTTGCCCTTGCGCTTCAGTAACCGGCCCTTTGCCATCAGGCGACAGAATGTGCGACATAGCGAAACGGCGGCGATGACGGCGGATTGTTGATCGGTGTTCAAACACTCCTAATTCCTTCCATTCAGTATCCGCCCATATTGCCCTCCAATTGGGCGTGCGCGCACACCTTAAAGTGACCAAGTAAGGTCACAATATTGTTGTAGTTCTTTGGCGATTCGACGATTGCATCTTCAAGCTCGAGGATTACTTCCTGTGGTGTCGCAGAGGTCTTGTTGAGCGCTTTGGATTTCGTGGACAGCTTTTTGGCGCTCTTCTTTCCGTTTGTGTCAGCGACGGTGGTAACGGTAGAGAATTTTCGTTTTTTGGAGGAGGGCGATTTGACGCCGGCTGTGGATGGCATTGTGAGGATGTTCGTTCGTGGTGGAATTGCAGCATGAAACTTTTTTTACGTGTGGCTCTAAGATAGCGACTAAACTAAACCTGACCCTGTGATTGTGTAACAAACTAAGGAATCATAGAATGTCACGCTGCATAGGAATTCTTGCAGTTAACTAGTGACGGTCGATTTTGACTGCACCTAGAACAGTGGCGGCGGCTCCTATAAACCCCACCTAAATACCTCATTCTGCAGCCGTAACTTAACGTAGTACTTGTGCTCAAGAGATGGTGATCTTGGAAACCGTTGAGTGCGAGATATTCCGAGTTATGGGCATAAATGTGACCTGTTAGTTAGAGGTATTGCTACATACATGTACATAGGCTTCTTCAAAAACTCATGGAGTTCACCGGTCTATGGCAAGGGTGGTGTTGGAACGGTTGGTCTGGCTGTTTGAGAACGGATGATCCGGAGTCGTTCAATATACATTCGCGCGTAAGCCGGCTGCATCTATTGTATTTGTGAGGCATAGAGGTTGGACTACTGTGTACTTTAAGGTATACGTATTAGCATTCCTGGGTCCGACGAAGAGGACTTCCTTAATATTGCTATTAAATGGTCCACTCCTGTCTCAAGGACTATTTTGGAAGACCCCTGTTGGAATCCGAGTTTACAGTTGTTTTGTGGAAGGTCGAGCAGATTTTCTAAGTCTCAGAAAACGGTTGGACATTAAAACGATGGTGATCATCGTTGACGGATGGTCAATATTATCTCCCAGCGTAATACTAGTGCAGAGAACTTTCGGATGTCCGAGTGACGTTCCTGCTCCACCCATCCATCCATCCATCCATCCTACCGTTTTGCCCTTGCGCTTCCATTCCATCCTCTGATCGTTGGGTTCGAACAAGGCAAAGGTACATGTACAAAGTCCAGAGAATAATTCGGTACCATCGGCAGGTGTAGGGCCGATAAGCGATTTGTCTCAAAACGAGGCACCAAGGTACATCTTTCACTTTTCACCAGAACACAGTTTACCTCCCACATCGGAGGAGTTGTTTTATTGTATACCGAAGTACTTACTGCTACCCTCTCTCTTCCCAAGCTTTTTCTCCATCGAGAGGGGAGGAATTTGTACTATTTCGACGTTTGCATAGACAATCACTCAACGCGTTAAGTTCTCGGCCGGAAATTTAGCAGCGTAGGGACGTCACGAGGGCAAATTTATTCTACCTGGCCTAAATAATCCTGCTGTTTGGTTGGTGGGGGAATTGGATTTGTCTCGGTGCAACAGCTTGCATTGGTGAATTGGTGCCGTTGGTAATGATAATCGAGTCCAACTACCATTACTACTCGCTGCAGGGCAGGAATGCAAGTGATGGCATATTCTCCATATGGGGTATGTAAACCCTTCCAGTAATTACCAACATGTGCACGTGGGGTATGACTTAAGTTCCTATGTTTCCTGTGGGGATGAGGAGACTAGGGCAGAGTACGTACAGCAACAACTATCCTGGCCTCTGCGTGTGCAGGTGTACAGTACTCTACTCCCACAGGCACCAGGTTATCGTGATGCATACTGGGGGCGATATCTTCGGGACTGCAGTAGTGGAAGAGTGTTGGGAAGAGCGCGGGGTTTCCACCATCGACCAGGGATAAACCATGGTCCATTGTTACATCCCACTTACTCGCTTCCATTGTGGCAAAGGGGGTGGGCGGTATGTTGATATCCAAATCTGTGTTCTAGTGAATGGATGGATGGTTGGATGGTAATGATGGATAGATAGACCATAGCAATGTGGGTGGCTATTAAGATAGATTGGATGCTATAAATACTAAACCCATCCCACCCAGGTGAATTTATTTCTGTCACAGGAGGCGCCACTGGACCAAAAAATAATACTTTGACAGGTGCCACTCCCCTCTCCAGCTCCTCCTAACTCATCTTCCTTTTCCCCATAGATACACTCAACAAAACGTACAAAAAACCCCGGGCCACAAACACAGGTATTCAATATTTACAAGCTTGAATGGATAAAAAAAACCAAGATCCTATCCCATCCCTGAGTAATCCAGCCAGGCCCAAAAAGTACAACCAACCCAAAAACGCCAATATAATATCCAAGAAGAAGAGCTTACAAGAGAACTATAATACCAAGAAAAAAGCCGATCCAAAAATGAAGCGAAAGAAAGAGGGAGAGGAGGGATGTATAATAGTGAGAACAGGGGACACATTACTGGAAAGCTTTCTTCACGATGGTGAGATGTACGTAGTAAGCGCCTTGTGGTGTAATTGAAGAGTGTGCTGCAAGATCCGTCCGTGCTCTATAGAATCGAAGGAAAACAAGATGTAGTGATGTGACGATGGTGGTCGACGGGTATAGAAAACGAGGATGCCGATGATGATAAACGCCGCCCACCCGATGTCGCTAACTGCAAAAAGAGCCAAAAGAACGCCCGCCACCGACCAGATCAAAACAACGCTGCTGCTACTCCTGCCTTTTTTTCGAAGTCATGTATTTCCTCCACCAGATCGATGCTTTCTCTGCAAAGCCCGTTTTGACTCGCTGTTTTTTGTCAGTTGTTTGATGAAAGGGAGAGAAGAGTGCAAGACATACCTTGTAGGTAACAATACGACTTCCATCCACTAATTCGTCAGGCTGTGAATCAATCTGGAATCCTAGCCATGGCATGATCTTTGCAAAAACGATCCAATAAAAGAAGCCAACAACGATGATACCAGTTGCAACGCCAGGCGTGACAAATGAAGGGATAGGGCGCTGTTTCACTGGTGGCCACCAGGTAAGGACGATGATAAAGAGATTGAGAGGAACGTAGGTGCCGATAACGGTAAGTAGGACCCACCACGGGAGCATGTGTGGTTCCCACCGACCGGGTCCAGTCTTGCGGTACCGGAGACAAACGACACCCAGGGAGACGGTGATTATCATCCAGTTCGACCCGTAGATGAAGAGATCGGTGATCAAGTTGTAGGCGGCATCATCCTTGTTGCTGGGTGTGAAAATCTTTGTTACTGTTAGTCAACGAAAGAGGTAGAGAGCGACAAAGTAAACTTTGACTTTCAAGAAACACAATTCAAAAAGGTGCACTTACGATGAAGGCCGCTCCAACGAACCAATGCAAAACCAAAGCACCGACAGGGGTGTCATAATGGCTTTGCCTCGCGAAGAACTTTGAATACGGCAGAATCCTGAGCTTCGCAATCTCCTGTTTCACTCTGGCCAATCCGTATGTCGACGACACGAAATTTCCCATAATCGATAGGGCTACCATGATCTTAAATCCTCTTTCGATAAACCATCCATCTCCAAACACCTTGACGAAGAACTTAGCAGCCACCATGTCTCCGCCTGCCAACAACTCTTCATCGGTAAGAACTGTGAAATATGCTACATTTGCAAGTACATATAACACGGTGGTCAGGCCAATGGCGGAGAAGGCTGCGACCTTGAAAACCTTCGATTCGTTGCCTCGCGGCCTCCGGACTTCCGACAATACATAGTTGGCGTTCTCCCACCCAGTGTACGCCCATAGAACACCTAGAATAGCGTTGGAATATTCCCACATCGACATGGCCTTGGTTGCCATCGCATTATCCCAATTTTCAAGGCCGTACGCTTGTTCGGTGTGGACTCCTTTTCCTCTTCCTCCTGCCATGGCTGCAAATCCACACATTATGATAAACGTGACCAATCCGACCTTATACAAAGCAAGGAAATTGTTGACGGCGATACCCATCTTCCGAGAAAAGATATGTAACAAACATACCCCCGTAAGAAGACACAGAGCGATGAATTTTTGTAGCCGATAGTCGGGGTTGGGCGTTCCCGGCTCGAAAGCTTGTAACACAAGCTTTGCGAAAGCGATACAATTTCCGGCGAAATGGGTCAAAAGGATGAATAGTAATGCGATAACGATAACAGCAAGGTACTTGGGTCGTGGATAACATTCTTCGACCTGTCCAGTTGCATTAGCGAGTTAAATTCAATCGTCCCGGAAAGTGGTGTATGCCATACATAGACCACCTCAGCGCCAGAGAACGGTAATGTGATTCCCAGCTCCACATAAATCAAAAGTCTGGCACAGAACCAGTCAGATCAAACAATTCATCTGCAGATATGCACACGGGAAGCTCCGTATAAACACATCGTGGGGGACTCGGATAGGTTCGTCCATACCCTGCCAGACTCATCAAGCCGCATGCAACCCAGAGAAACAATGCCACCTCTCTACCCCCACAGTTCGCAAGCACCACCGAAGGCTTCGCAAAGACACCAGTCCCAATCATCTTGCTGACAATGAGCGCTGCTGTCGAGAAGTATCCCAGCTTCTTGTCCTCAGGCATCGGCGGGTACTGAACCCTGTCGTCGTCCACATCATCATCCACTGGGCGCGGTCGTAGATCCGTAAGGGCTTTTCTGCGATCGTACTCTCCCGATGTACTCACTCCGCGAAGGTTATCTCGTCGGTAGAATGGAGGGAATGCTTCCTGCGTGCTAGTACTGATATCGGACCGCATCGACATCAACTCGACGTCGGACGATATACGTCGGCCCGACATTTTGGGGCGTGTCGGAAGGGGGCGCGCGAAAGAATGGTGGCGAGTATAGTCGGGCGACAGGCGGAGGAGAGGAGGGGAGGTGGAGGTGGAGGTGGAGGTGGAGGTGGAGGTGGAGGTGAGGATGAGGAAGAGGAGGATGAAGAGAAGTAAGCGTCGCAAATGTATGCAACTCAACTTTGCTTTGCACTTGAGCTGACTTGCCTAGGCAGAGGTGGGGGGGTCTACTCGGCTTAACTACTCTAGGCTCCCCTGAAGAGAAGGAAGGTAAGGAAAATAAATCCAACCCCCTAACAGGCTACAGCGAGCGCAAGTAATAAAAGTTGTATCCAAGGACAAGATGTGCTTCATGCAGCGTTAAAGGCATGTAATGTAAATCACCAAGCAGGAAGCAGGTAAGTGATCTCCCGCCGAGAGTGTTGGAGTTATCACAAATTGCAGTATCGATAGATGGGTGATATGGCAGATGAGGTTCTCTTTCTCTCTCGCTGGCCTTGGATGGGAAGTTAAACTCGACCCTTATGTAGAGCACTAGGATCAAAGTGTTTGATGTCTGTTGTGTCCGTGCGAAGGGGGCGATTGTCTCCAGATGGTGGTAGCACAACCGATCCTATTAGCGTTAGTCCAAGCTTCTATTTTCATACTGCCCGCGTTCTCTCCGCAAAACAACACTGCTTGGGAGAGTCCTCCGAACTGCGTGCAGTCTAAAAAGCATAGAGCACACAGAGAAAGGTAGACAACGATGATGATGATGTCGAGCGAGGATCACCATCACTATGGAGAAGCCCGTGGATTGCCATGTATCTGAATCATTAAAATTGCCTACTGCAGTACTAAAGTATATAGCCCATGTACTGAATTCATAGAGAATCAATCTGCCGGTCCAATCACAGCCAACCCTATCATTTAGGGCCGACTAACTCAACGTTGTTGCATGGGGGTCTGTTTGGCATGAATTCACCTGTCCTTCTACTCCCTCCGAGACACCGAATCGCCTCCGATTTGTTGAACGACTTGTTTTGCTTTTCATGCCCGAAATCACATCCTTCCAACGCAGGAAGGTCGAGCGGCAGTGGCGTCCCAGTCAAGATTGGGAGATTAGCACCGGTTATGTCGTTAACCCACTCACGATCGACGAGATAATTTCTTATTTACGCACACGACCGTTGAAGGATGCGGACGAAGTTGCATCCGTCTTCGTCACTACTTTCAATGGGAGGCACAACGCCGTTGTTGTGACGACGAATACTTCCAATGCTTGGTGTCACACTACTGCGGCTGCGGCGTTCCTGGATGTGGTGATCAAGGCTCCGGTAATGGACAATTGTTGCAGATTGCAGAGTCGCTGTTTGGGGTCCCCATCTCGAGTAGGCTGTTGATAGCAGCGACCCTCCGGAAGTGGTCCTAACCGCCGATCAGCCATACCTACTCGCCGTCAGCAAGCCTCTCGCGCTGTCGGCGATGGTGGATGCATCATGCACGCACTCTGTAGCGAGAGCGCGAATTGGAGTTGCAGCAGCAGCCAATGTCACATTTGGGAGTTCCAGAATGCGCCCTCACTGGTTTCCAACGGCTGCCTGATTGTTTGTGGGGACAGTTGAATGCTGCTCTGTGTGAGTGTGTGTGGGAGAAACAGATGTCCGGGCCCAAAAACATCGATCCGAGCATGCATAATGTACCAATCCGAGAAGAGAACGCCTCACGAGCAGATGACTTACCCCGCTCTGAATAGAGTGCCGTCAATATAAGTCGCCGGCCCACCTCTCAAATATCTTTGGTTCTGGCTACGGGATGCGGTATGTGCTCGCAGTTTACCACTCTGATACAAGTTAACAACAGTTGCATCCATGGCGAATTAAGTTCCCATTGCATTAAGTACTGCCTTGAGGACCAGGGGTAGACTTGGTATGACAATCCAGTATCTGATGCGCAGATTCTGCACGACCATGAACGGTGAGTTGGTCTGAGCTTTTTCAGGAGTCTTATCACAACGACCTATGATGATTTCGGACGGTCACAGCCTAAGTCGGACGGGACAATATATATGGCTGGCACATGGCTGCTGCTGGTTCAATGCTTACCTGCCAATGACCACCACTGTCCTACCCAATTTTAATCCACAACTCTATTCTGCGATTATGATATAACCTATTTTATTGTGCTGACGATAGCCGTTAAAGCCCGTTGATTTCTCCGAGGAGACAATTGCCAGATATGATTCTTCTCCGACGTATATGTGGGTGGTTGCGTTTCGAATGTTTACATTGCAGCCCGAGGCTTCAGCTCCTGAATTTGGCCAGATTCGACCAGACTACAGCGGCTACCTGCTGGTGGTATTCAAAAAGGGAATATATTTGACAGCAACTGTTCCAAAACTAGCACAAAAGGTGTGCTTCACTAATTGTACGTAATGCATCACTCGCACCGTTCTGTCTCGCTGTCAGATCGCAATTGTCAGCCCACGGCAAGTACATTTCGATTCTTTTCGAAAAATAAAAACCCCCGAAGTCAGTTTCGAAATCCTCCTGACGATGATGGGGAATATAGAGCCCGCCTTCTGTGACGGCAGTTGTGGGATTCTAGAACTTTGGCGTATCGGATGGCGTCGGAAGAACACGCCCGTAGCATCGAGAGAACATTTTCAGGATCTGTAGCACTCGGCTGCTACGTACTATACTCTGCCGGCATACCTAGATTACTCTTCATCCCATCCATCGGGATGTAGCTTGCATCTCTTGCTTGCCTTATATACCGCCTTAGATAACGTGCGCAGCTTGTCAACCTTGGGAGAAGACACTTGGTAAGGCGTTAGGTTGTTCCTGACTTTGTGCCTTTATTACGTTTCACTTGATGGGGTTTGTTTAGACAGATGTTGGGTATGATAGAAGCTTACAGCCGCGGCCGGAGTGAATGACGAACTTGGGCACCTTGTTGCTCGGTCAACACCGACACTACCTACCTAGCTTACTAGCTACCTGGTGGGTTTGGATATTTACCCGCATACCATACGGCCGCTATATACTCTACCGTCATTAATAGAATAGAACCACGGGTTCCTGGTTTCAAAAAAACTTACCAAATGGTGCCTCTTTTTTTGGTAAAATGTTTGCTACTGGGTTACCTGCGGGGATATTCCTGGCTGAAACGAGTGGTCTCCCATCCCTCCACCGGGCTTGGAAATAAAATTTGTTGAAAATCTTTTTATACTAGCTTGGGGTACTTGTAAGAAGTTTAGAATATAGTAAAAAACGGAGGGGCTTTGCTTTGAGATCATCCGGCCCGATGCGTTCTTCCGGAATTGCAAGAAAGTCGACAGTTGCAGATGAGAGAGGGAAAACTGAGTTAATAAATACAAATTTGGGAAAGTGAAAAGATCAAGCCTCGGGCTTGCCCAGGAGGTGATGGGTTTAAATTAGATTAATAGTCTAGACGAGGATAGTACGTACTTAAAGATGCGAATACGTAAACGTGGATGGTACGTACTTAAGAATACGAATACGTAAACGAGGATGATAAGTCGGGCAGGCTCTGGAGGTTGATGGTAAATTGAGACAAAGAGTGGGATATAGAGTATAATGGGAATTATTTAAAAGGGGCCACTTCCCAAACTCGCCCGCACCAGCTCTATCAACTGTCCACCACCACAAAAAGTGCTGAAATGGCGAGTGTACTTCTGCTATCAACCACTTGGAGAACAACTCTACTCACGCGGCCGACCGCTAAGTTGGGCACGTGATGTGGCTTCGGTCTGGCACAGTGACTTTGCCACATCACGTGCCAAACTTAGCGGTCGGCCGCGTGAGTACACTTTCCAATTTGAAAAATATTGGGTGGCTATTGAGTTATTAAAAATTACTTTCTTAAAAAAGGGTGATTTGGTGGTGAAAAAAGACGCTAGAGGCTAATCATTACCTAATTAGGAAGGAGCAGCGCCTTTATATTGTTAGCAAAATAAAGTCTTGGCATACCCTTTTAGGTGACTTCCATCATAGCTCGGAATAAGAATCTTACCTCCTACCATCGGATTCCGGTGTTGCCAATTTGTAATGCATGCGAGGTTGATATGCACGGTGATGGGTGATAAAAGCCTGTCAAAACTTAGAGTAAGTTTGGGTACGCAAGCACTTGGGATGTCAGCACAGAGGCTTCTGTATTGTCTCGCCAGTCATTCATACTAAGTGCTGAATTATAAGACTCGAGTAGAAAATTTGACTAAACTTATTCAACATTCATTCCCGACTTGACTTTGCCAAGCACACACCGTTGCAACCAACACAAACTCTAAAGTAAGCGAGGATCGCTACCAGATTTTTTTTAAAGATACTGCCGATCACCATCGTCAACTCATGATCACCCAACTAACTGTTCAAAGTTCACATGGAGACCGGTGGGTTGCACGACTCGGTATCTTGGTCGTCCCATTAATGTTCTAAGTATCTACAGAAGGAGTTGAGCCACGGAAAGAAGAAATAGGTAAGTTGAACCTTAAATCCTCTTATGGGTTGTTATCTCACTCACCTAAAGACCATTGACTAGCGATAAAATGCTTTTGGCAAGATCGTCTCCGTCTAGGTAGCTCTTAGACCATCACTGTTCACTTCATACCTGCTTGTACATACCAGGT